>CAUYRT010102190.1:0-21831 GCA_963574885.1 Lepilemur ruficaudatus
AGTTTGCAGTCCCACCAGCAGTGTATGAGTGTTCCTTTCTCTCCGCATCCACGCCGACATGTATTTGTTTGAGCCTTTTTGATAAAGGCCATTCTAAAGGGGGATAAGTGATATCTCATTGTGATTTTGATTTGCATTTTCATGATGATTAGAGATGTTGAGCATTTTTTCACGTTTGTTAGCCATTAGTCTATCTTCTTTTGAAAAAGTTTCTGTTCATGTCCTTTGCTCACTTTTAGATAGGGTTGTTTGATTTTTTTCTTGCTGATTTTCCTGAGTTCTATGTAGATTTTAGTTATCAGCCCTTTATCAGACGTGTAGCATGAGAATATTTTCTCCTATTCTGTAAATTGTCTGTTTGCTCTCACGATAGTTTCTTTGGCTGTGCTGAAGCTTTTTAATTTGATCAGGTCCCATTTATTTATTTTTGTTGTTGCTATGATTGCCTTTAGGGTCTTCTTCATAAATTCTTTGCCTAGGTCAATGTCTATAAGAGTTTTCCCAACATATTCTTCTAGAATTCTTATAGTTTCATGCCTAGGTTTAAATCTGTTATCCACAGTGAGTTGATTTTTGTGAGAGGTGAAAGATGCAGATACTATTTCAGTCTTCTACATGTGGCTATCCAGTTTTTCCAGCAACATTTATTGAATAAAGATTGTTTTCCCCAGTGAATGTCTATGGCCATACCACCCTGAATGCACCTGATCTCATCTGAAGAGTTTAAAAGTAGGTTATTAACAATCACTTTGCATATTTGGGGCACTGATCTGTGAGGAATCTATAAATTTTATCATTTATTCTTTTGGGGTCTTCTGCCTTTGTTATATCCAGTCATAATACAATTTAGTCACTGTAGGAAAGCAGTAAATAAACTCTTAACTAATAGAAAATGTGCCTTTTATAAGTGTGCATATATACACAAACTTACTATACATAATACATATCTATGCAGTGTACATGATAAAAAAATCACAATTTGGTTTACAAATTTTTTAAAGAGATGTGAGATTTTTAAATTAAAAAACAGAAGATGTGGATTTATTTTTGCTTATAAAAGACTAAGCATTGCTTTCCCATTTTAATCATTTTTGCTTTCATCTTAAATGTTTTCTTTTCACCTAATAAAAAAGGGAAGGAATGTTTTGCCAAGCTCAAGACCCATTTGGATCCATGGTTTCTAAATGTCAAGCCCAAATCGAACACTCTGGAGTTTAACCTTGGTTTCTTTTGGCTAAAGTGGCTTCCTGTTTCTAAGAAAGGAAAAAAAAAATAGGTTCCAAAAGTCTATTAAAAAGATCACAAGTTTTCTCTAAAACCCAATGGCTCACACAGCAAAATACTTTGATGAATTAAGTACAAATGAATCTAAAAATGTAAATTAAATTTATCTATAATATACTGTTGGCTTTATAAATTGAGAAAAGGGAGTACTAAACTAAGACAAAACTTCCTTGGGAAAAAAGCTGCTAGGGTTTGGCCAGACCTAAACATTTGAAAGACACTGTTGCTGGAGATGCATAATAAACCTCAAATTTGTGAAGTTTTGTGTTTTGTCTTATAATTTTGTTGCACTTATTCCCACAGCCAACTTCAAATGACTCCTTTCCTGCCCCCTAAGAAAAAAACAGGGCAGCTGAAAAGTTTGCTTAAACTTCTTAATACTTTTAATCCTTACTCATTATAATTTGATTACTGAGACAGATTTTCTCTGTGGGCCTCCTATTAAATCACTTTCAAGTTGAAACAAACCAGAAATCCTTTTAAATAACAGAGCTAGTATTCACTTTAAGCTGCTCAGAATTTATACAGAAATTGTAGAATGTCTCTTCTAAAATGCTGTAAATGTGCCCAGAGACTACTGTGATAGGCTTATCCTTCCACCCTAACCAAAAATAAATAAATAATAAATGAATGAACTTGATGTTCTGGGTTATAAAGTAGAGGATGATGTTACTCAGCTTTATATTTGATTTTATTATTTTCCATGTCCTTAGATGCTGACATTGATAGGGTTACCTCAAATTAACATTGGAGGTAGATTTTAAAGTCTGTTTGCTTTGATATTATGAGGATATGGTCCAAAACAATCTTTATATCTTATATTTTAACATAGAAAAAAACTGTTTAATCATATTTAAATGGTGTATTACCCCTTTATTTTTGAGTAACTTCAGAATATCCAGACATGATATAGATTTTATGCCTTTAAGAAGCTATATTGAATTATTCACTTGAAAGGTGTAATGCCAGCTAGAAACTGTCTAACAGCTGAGGCCTATGGGGTGGGGTGGGGGGCTTGGCAGGGAGGTAGATGAGGATGAATGGAAAGAGCAATAAGTACAATAATTCTCAACTTTTTGTGTGCATAGAAATTTCTAGGGAACCTCTTAAAAATGAATGTTTCAAGGGGCTTAGCTCCAGAGATTCAGATTGAGTAGGGTTAGCCTTAGAATAATGCCCAGGAATTGGTATGTTAAATATGAGATACTGCATGTTGTCTTTAGACCTTAGTTTGATAAATAACTTTATTAGAATTTTAGATGCCAGGTAAAGAATATAAAAACAATTTGGGAACTTCAGTGTCCAGGATAGAACTGTTTTTTGAAAAAGAAAAGTAGCTATTGTGTTCTAAATAATGACAGAGAAAAGGTTGGGACAAATAGAAGCAAAAATTATGGAAATGACAGGTAACTTGATGGTTGAAAAAAGAAGACTGATTAAATACAAAATGGAAGTATGTTTAGTAAACCGTAAAGAACTTACACTATTTTCAAATAAAAACAGGAGGGATTTGCAGGTATTAGTGTCTAAATAGATGTAATGTTTTAAATGTTCACACCTATTTCAGCACTTTCAGATAAAATGTCGGGCTAGCCACTGGAACATAAATTGGGCCTCTGTCCTGAGCAGTTTACTCTAAACTACTTTATACTTTATGTCCTGACCTGTTCTTGATTTCCCAGGTTCTCGCTTTATGACTCATTTCATTACTAGTAAGTCCTCAGAACTGGCTTTCACCTTTGTAATCTCTTCTTTAACCACAATTTAGACGGCTCTGGCTATATTACCATCCATTACCTTGGTCAGGTCCTGCTTCCTCTATCCGCTACTGCAGAACCACACCATGCCTTGAAGGGCTAGGCCTCCTGGAATTGGTGTCAAGTTTGGCCCCATTCCTGCGTGTTCACAACCATCTGTTACCTCCACTCTTTGTTCCACTTCCTGTGTTGTTCCTACTGCCATTGACTGAAGTAACATTTAGCTTTGGGGATATATGCCATTTGCTGCCTGTTCCAGAGTCAGCTCCGTATAACCAGGTCAGACTCTATAGGCTTTATGGTTCTAAACTTTTTATGTTCACTATAATTATTAGGGGAGTATGTTAAAAATAACATTGCTCTGATCTCACTGGTTCTGGAGAACGGTATGATTAGCATCCAAAGTATGATCCTCAGATAGGCAGCATCACCATCAGCTGGGAGCTTGTTAGAAATATAAATTCTTGGGCTCCACCCCAGACCTACTGAATCGGGATGGCTTAGGGTGGAGCCTAGCAATCTGTGTTTTAGCAAGGTAAAGCCCAGCCTAACTTACTGATTCCCAGTGATACCAGTGCTGGCATTTGGTGCTTAAAATATAGTCTGATCTCTGACCTGCTGAAGCAGAACCTGAATTTTAACAAAATATCCAGATTTTTAGAAGTACTTGCCTGAAAACTATATTTTTAACAAGTTACCTCAATGGTTTTAGGCATAACAAAGTTGGAGATCATCTGCACTAACACATGTCCTATACTCAAGTGTAGAGCAATACTGTTCAGTCTCAGCTTGATGTTTCTCGAAAGATTTTCTGTTGAAATATACATCTCCTAGTGCCCCTATGGTTCATACTACTAATCCTGTGTAATATCCATGTTTCAGAGCTGATTTGAGGCTTGACTACTTAATACCTATAAAACCTGTTGAGATCCTCTGGTAAATCCCAGGGTCAAGGAAGCATCCATATATTTGAGGCTTTGCTATCACTGGTACTGTAATAGATTTTACCATGACATTCATATAACTCCCTGCAAAGAATGAAACCACTCTTAAATCGAGTTCCAAGACAAAAGAAATAAACCAAAAAATAGAAATAAAACAACACAAAGCCTATACCCACCTGTCTTCCCAAAAAGTAGAATAAGAACAAACTATCCATATATATTATTTTATTGTTCATTCAAAGTGAATATTCATTCAAATGATCTTGCTGCTAACCAGAAGCTCTGCTGAGTTTGTGATGTCTTATGTGTCATTACCATAAATTCCCAAGCATGAACTATAATTTCTGATTAATGATTCTAATGTTGAAATTTTATCATTAGAAATATAATTGCAAATATTCACCTTATAATGTTTGTGTAAAAGAAAACTTCTTTGATCTATTTTAAAGATATCACAGCATTTTATTGCATTTACTTTTTTATTTTATTTTTTTGAGACAGAGTCTCACTCTGTCATCCTGGGTAAAGTGCAGTGGCGACGTCATCTTAGCTCACAGCAACCTCTAACTCCTGGGCCCAAGCGATTCTTCTGCCTCAGCCTCCCAAGTAGCTGGGACTAGAGGTGTGCACCTCTATTTTTAGTAGAGACTGGGTCTTGCTCTTGCTCAGGCTGGTCTCAAACTTGTGACCTCAAATGATCCTCCCGCCTCAGCCTCCCAGAGTGCTAAGGATTATAGGCCTGAGCCACCGCTCCTGGCCTTATTGAATTTTCTTAAAAAGAAAAATGAGAACAAAGATACTCCAACTCCACTGGTTGCTTTTTGAAGGAGTAGACATATTTATTTCATTAGAGATTATGCTAGAATTATAACCCTTATCACACAATCTACCTTGTAATGTAATTACTTGCGCTTGTGTCTATTTTCTCACTAAATTGTTAGCCTTTAGAGAACAAAGACTGAGTCTTATTTATATTTGAAATCCCCACGGTTCCTAGTGGTGCCTTTCAAAGCCTTGATAAATATTTATAGAACAAAAATATGAATGATCTCCTTACTCCTTCCTAATACTGGAAATTTGTTCAGCCTGTGTCTCTTTAGTGTATTGCTAACGAAACTTCTGGCTAACCAGTAAGAAAACTGAGCTCATATCTTAAGAAGCTACTTAACTCATATGCAAAGACTGATTAATCCCTGCAGATTTGTTCATTTTCTCTGCTCTGTCAGAAGGGAGTGTGGATTAGGTGAAACTAGTAAATAGCTTCACAAAGAAAATAAAGTTGATATTATCACCAGTACAAACACAACCTTCTCAACTCTTAAAAGTAATGACCTAAAAACCTCATAATAATTTCCTGTACATCAACCTTCCTATATTATAAATAGCCTTGCTCACAATGTAGAGAAAAGGACAGAAATACTGAAAGAAATTATGCCTACTAAATTATAGGAAAGCCTATAATGAAATAACATTGAATAATAGGAAATTGCTATTCTATTTTTGTAAGTTAAAAATTATTGAATATTAACAATTTCCTATGGTTTAATGTAATAGCTTTTATAATTCCTAAGCATATTCTATTTGAAATTTTAATAGTACCTATAGATGCCTTTCAAGTAAAAGCCGTTCTTTTAAGTAAGACTTTAATTTCTGTCAACTCCAACAATTGAGTTCAGGAGATTCATGGGTTTTGTAAACCAAGATTCTAAGAACACTGATGGTTAGAAGCTCTGTGGATTTTTAAAAAAAATTTGAGTTCTGCCTTTATTTATTTTCTAATAAAAAGGCTCAAGATACAACCATGAAGAAAATGGAATACTTTACTATATTTTCTAAATTGTAGTTGTTAAACAATGTGAATTAGATTACTTTTGGTGTTTGGTAAAATGAAAATTTATAGTACTCCCTTACTGAATCAGAATTTTGGGGTAAAGCCCCTGAAGTCAGAAGTTTTACAAAGTATTCAAGATAAATCTTATCATACCAAAACTAGTGAAAACCACTGAATTACAGTCAAATCCCTCTTTCCCAGAATGAGGTAACTGAAGTCTGAAGACACTAATTGATGTGTCCTGATGTCATATAACTAGTCACTAGGATAGTTGGTTTTCTCATCCAGGCTTTTTGATTAATAGTTCTATTTTTAACTACCATGTGAACTAAACAGAAAGAAAAGCTTTTTTCTTTCTCTTTTTTCTTGATGTCCTATTGTTTTTTTTTTCCCTCTCATTGCATTTGTTACAATCTAGATGAAAATGAGAAGCAACCCATGGAAGGTCATGCTTAGGTAGTGATTTTTCCTGTAAAGGCATGAATTTTCCATACTTCTTCAATTAATTTACTAGTAGATTTACAGAATGTTGTATTTAATTAACATAATCCATTTCATAGTTTGGTGGCTGCATCTAACAATTATCAAATTTATTTCTCCCCCCTAATACAGACACCTTCTTGTAGGTAAGTTTTAGAGAAATAAACAATACAATGTTTAACCTAGAAAGTTCTAATGATGAATTCTCATTTTTAGGGAATGAATAATTAATATTAATTGATCTATTTCAAAAAAAATGGATGGAGATTTTTTTAAAAAGTTTGCAAAGTTGCCATAATTCTTTACCCACATATGATAACCCAGAATAAGTAAAACTATTTTTATTTATTATACTATGAGCATAGATGTAAAATTTCTAATTGACGTATTAGTAAACCTATTTCTACAAATACTAACACATTATAAAAATGTACAAAATATAAATGAGATTTATATTATGAGTATAATCAAAGTTAAATATTAGAAATATTTATATATACTACTTTATGTTAAAACTTAAAGAGATTCTAGTTTGGGGTAAATAGAGTAATCATACCCCACATTCTCTTTCCCATTGAATGTGACTATAAAACTTTGACAGAATGCCTGGAAAAACTATTTGAATACTCAAACAAAATATTAGCAGGCAGATTAGAGGAGAATATTAGAACTAAATATACCAATTTATAGCCAGCAAGCATACTATTCTAACCTCCATTGGCATTCTCTGGCCTGAATACCCAACCTGGAATCTGGATATGGGAACCAGGGTGCAGAGAGATCTCTAGGAAAAGCCCTTTAATTCTGGCTCAAGGAGAAAGGAATGAAACTTCTAAATCTCGGAAAGAGTATAAAATTCCTGGGATTTTTTTTTTCTCTATTTTCCTGTACTCCAGTCTCTAAGCAAGCCTGTAGAGGTGGAGAAAGAGGCTTCAATGGAAAGCTGCTGGAGACTAAATTCCCAGACAGAGGAAGCTTCTTCTGATCAGTAGAGCTGCGTAGAGTTATCCCACCAAGAAGGTGGGATAAACAACTCCCCCTAGTTGCTCCCCTTTCCCTTTTACTCTTGCCACTTGACTCTAGATGTGGATGTAGTTACAGAAGTGTGCAAAAGAAGGGAGTAAATAAAATCCCACTTTTCTGGTAGGAGGTGTGAAAAGGAGGAGTCCATGAAAATTGGTAAGTACTGGGGAGACCATGGAGAGGGAAGTGCTCAGGAAAATTCCTGATGAACTCACGTTTGAGCTGCGTATGCATGGGTCTGATCCTAATCACTGTACTGCAGACTTTGAAAAGTGAACTAACCAACAGACCACCACCCAGGTCATAGACTGAAGCTGACTGGTGCATATGTGGGACAGATAAAAATAGAACTGCAAAGGCTTTGAAAGCTGGACGGACATTGGCATAATAGACCACAGAAGGTCTATGGTTTTAGAACGTACAGCCTAAACTTAACCAGGTTGATTGCCTACTAAAACAAGAATATCAACATTCTCAATAAAATTTAAACAGGACCTACTATCTTATAATGTAATATTCAAAGCACCCAGGATTCAATCCAAAATAACTTGGCATATGAAAAACTAAGAATATTTCAACTTGCATGGAAAACACATCCCACAGATGCCAGAATAGAGATGACAAAGGTGTTGGAATTATCTGACAAAGAGTTAAACATCTTATTATAGAAGTACTGGCACAAGCAATTGTAAACACTTTTGCAATTAATGGAAAAATAAAAAGTTTTAGAAAAGAAATAGAAGATAATGTAGAAGAACCAATTGGAAATCTTAGACCTGAAAAAGAGTAACAACCACCAAACCAAATCTTCACTGAATCGGCTCAAGAGCAGAATGGAGACCCCAATGAAAGAGTCAGTGAACTTGAAGTTGAATCAATAGAAATTGTATAATCAGAACACAGAGAAAAAAGAGGTTTAAAAAACGAGAACACCCAGGGACCTGTGGAACAATGATAAAATGTCTAAAATTTATGCTATCAGAATTCCAAAGAGAAAGAGTGCAGGGCTGAAAATAATTTTGAAGAAAAATGGCTGAAGTTTCTAGTTTGATTTGTTTTCTTGGATTTTTCCAGTACATAATGATTTACATTGTGTTTAAATTTCTATAACATTATTTGTACCATTAATTTTATTACTTATTCCTATCATCTTTTATTGCCTGTTTAATTATTTTATATCTCACCACAAATTCTGATATTTGTTCTGATTTCCATTTACCCCAATACTAATGGATTTATTAGCTTCTCTATGACCTACTATGCACCACTCAGATTTTCAGTTGCTATATGAAGAAACTTTGCTATGGAGTCTATCTTTTAGATGACTAGTAGCAATGTAAAGTGAAATAATAAAGAATTAATAAACTCCAGGGTGGTGAGAAATAAGAATTGAAAGGTTGATGATAATTTGTGAATGCAGATATGATTTGCTTTAAAAGTTATAAAATGAGAATTAGAAAATATCCATCATAGTTAATGTATTTAAGGCAGGATGGCAACTGTTTACCTTACAAAAGGATTCATAAACATAGAATTCACATAGTAATTTGTCAATTGAATGATCAAGAAAAAAATTATCAAAAATGAAAATTATTTTTGAGATATATACTAGTTGGGTAAAATAAGGCATGTTGTATTAAAAATATCTTGTATATTTTGTTACCTTGCGATATTCTGTGTTAGAGTAATCAAATATATATAGGTGATTTCAAGAGCAAGTCACTGAATTAGCTCTTGCTCTTAGTAAAGCAAATTCAACTCATATAAAAATCATAGTATTAGAAGGATTTACTCAACAGGCCATTAAACAGTTCCGTTTCTCCCTAACTTTGTGTTCCTCACTAATTTCCTTGAAATTCTGGGTCTTTAGGATGGTTATATCTTCAGACTGAAACACTAATTGTAAACATTAACAACTGTTAGATGCCTCAAAATAATGTCTTGTCAACGTCATGTCTTTTCTTCCAACTTCTTTTTTTAAGGAAAGCTTTTTTCTTTGGTGATTGAATTTTATTTACTTGTTTTTGAACAAATAAATCCTATTCTTGTGGGTAATTGTTGTGTTTTCAATAAACAACGATGCAGTATTGCTGTTCACGTTCAAACTGGAGGAAAAATATATTCAAGTGATGACAATTCTGTGTTTAAACCTTAAACCAAATTTTCGGTAACTTAGTTCGTTATTTATATTTATCATGAAAGTCTCTAAACTTTCAACCACATGTGTTAATGTGGAAGCAATTTGGATCAAGGGAGTGGGGATTTGTTTTAAATTTATTTGAAGAGGGAATCCTGAATTACACTTGAGACTCTCAATTTAAGATTTTAAAGCCTTTTCTGTTGAATACCAACATAACCAATATTGTTCTCTAAGGCTTTTTAATACTCAAATTGATGTTTCAGAGAATTTAGACTGAAAATCATGAGATTTTGACTTTGTTACCTATGTTTGCACAATTGCTTTCTTAAGTCATGCAAAACTTAGGAAAGAAAGACTCCCCTTTAAAGAAGGGGAGCATTCTCTCTGTCCTTCCAGCCTCAACTTAACATCTTAACCCTCATTTTCAGTGCCCTTAAAAGCACCATGATTCTCCCTCAGCACGTAAGTTATTATAGTGTGATGGTTTGTTTCTGTGGTTGTGTCCTTATTAAGGTTAAAGAAAACCAGAGCTGGACAGTAAAGTAGTAAAAACAGATTTTTTTTACACTCCTTGCTAAGGATTCAGAATAATATAATTTACCACATGTAAACCTGGTGGGTTTAAAAGCTCACAAATTCTGGAGAGGGCTCGAATCAATTACTGATACCTCGTACCAAGACCCAGATTTTTTTCATAGTATTGACTAAGGACATAGAGGTTTGTTTGTATGTGGTCAAGAGCAAAGAGGTTTAGAGTGTTTTAACAACAGGTGGTTTGCGAAAGCGTTATTAGGGCCAATGGAAAGAGTTCTCATCTTTCAACTTCTATGACAATCACCTGTCCAAGATTCTACTTCTCTTTTAAGCTACTATCATTCTTAGATTGGCTGAATATTTTATCACTCTCTGAGCAAATACTTTATAATTTAAACAATATTATTACCCTGCAGCATAACAGACATCTATTTCCTCTGACTCACTTTTCTTGCTCTCAATTCACCTATGATCTTTAAACTACGGTGGCAAGTAAAGATTTCTAAAAGTAAATGTGGAATCCATTGAAGATTTTATTAGTTCGTACTAGTAAAATAAAGTGGTTTGAAGTAAAACTGCTATATTATCCGGTCCCATAAATTTTATTTTGCTATATACAAAAGCAAATTTTAGGTGCTTGCTTTTAAGAAAAAGGTTGTAGTATACCACCCTGTACATCTTACAAGGCTCATAATCACATTATATGTGGCATGTGCAAGGTGAATACTTTGCAGCAACCACCAGTTCTTTTGAACATCTATTTCTAAAAAAAGAAATATAAAAGTTCTGAAATTAAAGACTTTTAAAATTCCTTATTTTTATTTTAACTTGAATTTATTTTGATAATATTTGTCTTGAAAATTTGAAACTTAATAGTGTCCCCCTCCCCAGTAATATCAATTATGTAGACATCCACCTCTATCTTAGTCATAATTAACAAAGGATTTTTCCTTGGTTTTATGAATCTATGAGTTGCAGTTCACTTTCATTTTCTTAATGTATAAAGGCTGAAATATAGTCATTTTTAGTCAGTCCTGGTCAAAATATTTGGTTTGTTGGAGAGAATAATGGCTTCGTATCTAGGACTTTAAAGTTTGAAGCCTGTTTTGCTACTTACCAGTCATCTCTGGTAATTCACTTAAACTTTATCTTTCCCTTATTTGTAAATGTGGATGATGGTAACTATCCTGCAAGACAATTTAAGAAATTTATAAAAATATATGTAAAGCTTTCGACATTGGGCCTTTGAAAACATTAAAAAATGCTGGCTACAATATCTGAGATACCTTATGCATTCTTTGGTTTATATAGTTCTTGATTTGATATCTTTATACATTGAATGGCAGAGCTAAAAGATGGATACACTTAAAACTTTGACTCAAACTGTACAAAAGTAATGCAAGTAACCAAAACATTTTTACTCGTGTAATATTCTGAAATTTAAAAAAAGACCTTAGAAATTATCTAATTGCCACTAATTATCTGATTTTTTTAGTTGGGGAAGCTGTCTCTGTTATGTGAAGAGCTATTCAAGGTCACATAGTGAATTAATGGCACAGTTAGTATTAGAGCCTATATCCCTGGCTCTAATTTCTGCATTCTTTCTACTTGGCTACTGGTACATTTTTCTAGTTTTCCTATAGAAGAAAAAAAAAATCAGGTGATTAAATTTCCCCCCTCAGGGCTTTCACTCTTCCTACTTAGTACAAGTGTTCTGGTTCCCCAGCAGGGACAGTTGGCTGTTAACTGCAAAGAGTTTTGTGTTTGTTTTGTGCACTGCGACCAGTTGCAGCTGAGAGACTGTTTTGTGATGATTTTCCTCATTTTACTTTTTCTTAAAATATTAATTATGAAGAATTTAAACATGGTGAGGATCAATATGTCCTTTAGCTTTCTAGTGAAATATTCTGAGAGTTTTTTTTTTTTAGCATTAGTGATGATTGATTTTTTAAAATTTCATTTTGACTCAAAATCATGAGAAAATAAGTGCCTTTGTTCAAAAACCTTTATGTGGTTTATCTGGAGGCAACATTTCATCACTGTGTGTTTGATTCCATCAAGGTAGACCTGCACTGAAAAATATAGTTTGAATGTCCTTTTACTAGAGGAGTCACATTATGTGTTATTTTGAGTATTGCAAATGGCTTTCCTTAGGATCCTATTTCTGATTCCCAATGACCTTGCAATTCTGATTTGGGATTGTGTGTAAAACTTCCCATCTGTTTGCTAACTCACTACAGTATTTACAGTATCTCAGTTTGAGAAAAGATGAGTGCATACGAACCTCTTCTGAAGGAGATATTTCATAAATTAGATTAGACAATATTTTCCTGCTGATAAAGGCAGATGCTCTGAGAGATTGATTGTTGCTGTCCTTATATATTTTTCTGTGTGATCATTAAGAGCAGAATTCTGGACGTGTCTAAAACCATACGAGTTAAAGAGTATAAACTGAGTATTACCAGTTTAAATGGGTAACTATCCTAGTTCAATTCTTTCTATATAGTAAATGAGAAAAGAAACTATACTTTATTAAAAAACAAACAAATAAATCTAAGTTTATTAGAGAAATAAAAACTAAAGAAAATATTACCAGATTCAAAACATGAGGATAGCATCATACTGGGAGTCAGAGAAAATTCTACCTATCATTAATAGCTTGGATCACATTTTCCTCACTCTCCTGGTTTTTGCTAACATCATCTGTCTCCAACGTATTTTTGAACAAACACCAGTTTCCCATTAAGAAGGTACAATGCCAGTATAAAATTTGCTTACTTCCCTAATAGTATCACTGATGGAATTAAAAACTAGCTTGATGGTGACTATCAACATTATTAATATGGCAGAATTGTAAATCATTACAACCAAAATAAGCTGGCATGAGAACAAATCTAAAAGAGCTGATGAAATGAAGAAGTTCTAACAGTTTTTGTAATGTTCTACTTTTAGTCTCTTACTTGATGACATATTACATTTACCTGAGAAAATTTATGATAGATTATTGAAGTAACTGTTTTTAAGAACTCTCTTCCAGCAAATAATGTATTCTCATTTAATTCTAATACAGTTTGTGATAAGCACCATTTTTCCATGTTATCATTTTACAAATAAAGAAACTCAAAAAGGTTAAATGACTTGCTCAATTTTGTGCTTCTAGGATTTCAGCGAAGTCCAATGCCTGAAGTATGAAAGTTTGTAAAAGTTTGAATTTCAGTGAAGGAAATAATTATGTGATAGTAGGATGGCAAATATTTTAAGAAACTTTTAAATGACAAAATTAAAAGAAATCCTCAAAATTAACTCCGCCAAATCATCTTTTGATTTTACACGTCCTTTTGCTCTCTTTTCTTTCATAGCTAAACTTCTAGATGCTAAAAAGTGTCCTGTCTAGTGTTTATACTTCCTCACCTTCAGTTTACTCCTCATCTTACTGTCTTTTGCTTCCACCATTACTTGAAACTGCTGGGTCTACAGATGAACAACGATCATTAATTGCTGAATTCTACAGGCCCTTTTCATTTCTTGTTCTTTCCTTATTTAACCTAGATAGCACTTAACTGGCTTCATCAGGCTATGGGTGTCAATTGGTCAAATTTATAGGAACAACCTGTATTTCGTTTTTATACCTACAGGGTCCCTTCTCCTTTATTCTGATTATAGCAAAGCTATTCCTTTGGAGCAACAACTTCTCCCTGACTTTATTGACTTGGGAAGTTGAGTTTACCCAGTCAGACAATCAAAGTGATTGGTATAAGTGAGTTAGTGATTTCCTTGGCATTTTAAAATAATGAAACAGGAAGAAAAGTACCTTGTTTCTTTCTCTCCCTCTCTCTCTCTCATTGTTTATGAAGGAAACCATTTGAAGATAAAGAGAATGAAGCCAACATGTAAGAGAAAGCTAAAACTTGAGTTGGAGAAAGAGAAAGAAATATGCTCTGAAGATAATATTTGACCCTAATTCTTTCCTGTTCATCCTAGATTTGTCGTTCACAAAGCCCAGGTTTGCTAAAGCTTGCTGTAGTTGGGTGTCTTCATTTGCATTTTTAAACAGATTCGAGTTACCTACCTGCTGCTCTCTCCTGTGGGTGTCCCTATCAGACCCTTGATATCTGTGTGAAGGTGATATTCCCAAATATCCCAGAGCATTAGAACTGCTGAAAATGATGTCCCACAGCTATGCTGTGATGTGTGAAGGAGCAGAAGAATCTTCTTGGCTCTTTCTCACTTTATTGTATGGACATGGAAAAAAACACAGTCCCCCCAATCCCTGCCCCTTCAGAGTTCCAAATGAAAAACTTCTTTGGCTTCTGTAACTGCCTCTCTCTTGATGGGCTGCATATGTGAAGAAAGTCCTCTTTTCTTCAGCCAAACGCGCTTGGCTAAGCCTTCTCCTGTACCTCTATATCAGCCTCCTCAGACACTCCTGCACCCATGTGAGTCCAGCCCTGCTACACATAATTTATTCTTTTCTACCCCTTGGAACAATCCTCCCTTGGTTTATGTATCACACTCACTAGATTTTATCTTATTGTTCTCTGGGTTCTCCTTCCTAGAGAACTTTAGTTTGTTTTTCCTCTGCTTTCCCTTAAAAAGTTCTTGTCCTAGGGATCTATGTCTTTAATACTTTTTTTCCCACCCAGCCTCCTAGCTGGGCAGCCTCATTCTATCCTATGTTATCAGTTACTACATAAAACAAACATCACAAATTTTTATCTCCAACTCAGATCTCTGTTCTCAGCCAGATTCTCACATTTACCTACTTGTTATAATCACCTCCTGAGTATTCTAGGCGTATTTTGATTCTACCCCATTAAAAGTGATATCTTCATCTTCTTTCCCTCAAATTTCCCCTCTCACCAGCAGGCCTTCTAATTCATCTGGTTCCCCCCTACCCCCACAAAAAAAAAAAAGAAGGACAAATCTGGATTTTCTTCCTCTCTTCAGATTTACAGTCTATCCGTCTCTAAAATGCATCTATCCCCTGAATATTCTTCAGCATATTAAGAAAAGCAGGTGGTGTGGGAGGAAGGGGTCATAGATCTCTTTCTCTTACATTTTCAAATCCCACTGCTGGACTGATTTTCTTTTTAGCAAGCAAGGGTTTATATTTGGATCTTTAATTCCTCTCAGGTTTTTGCTATAATACATAATCTTCCACTTGTTACATGAGAACACTATAATTTTAAGAAGTATCTCCCAGATTCTATCATTTTATTTTATTTTTACCCTTTTTTTTCTTAACATTCTGGGAAAATTTTCCCAATGCTTTTCCTAACTGCTTACACAACCATTTAATATATGGCTTTCGATGTCTTAAAAATAAGTACTCTTCTGACCAGACTGACCTCCCACCATGCATGCAGGTCATGGGTGTGAACCAGAGGATCCACCCAAGCATGTAAGGGTTAGTGCTGGTTATAGTTCTTATCCCATCCGCCCCCCTCCCCCAATCGTTTTTATAGGATAAAAAGATAGGGCAAAGAAGAAACAGTTTAGTTAACTTTGTTTTTTTTTTTTTAAGTTTTTTATCTAAATAGACACACAGAGGAAAAAATAAGAAATTCCACAGTGTCAAGGAAAGGGTTAGAAGAAATGAAAAAGGTTCTTTCAATAATACTTAAATTCATCATTTTAGGTTTTGAGGTAGGGTTTTGTGGTCTATGGAAATGGGACATAGAATTAGGAATGTTTTTTAACTAATTCTGGCTCTGAAAATGAACTCTGTGGGTGGCCATGGACAAATTGCCTATTACCTGCATTTCACTTACTTCATGACTTCTAGTTTACATGAAGATTGTT
Source organism: Lepilemur ruficaudatus (assembly GCA_963574885.1). Classification (NCBI taxonomy): domain Eukaryota; kingdom Metazoa; phylum Chordata; class Mammalia; order Primates; family Lepilemuridae; genus Lepilemur; species Lepilemur ruficaudatus. Next base: position 15,796 of record CAUYRT010102190.1, read on the forward strand.
AATTTGAGTCACAATTCAGATAAATAAATAATAAACTAACGTGTAGTTGGAATCTAAGAAATGCTGATTTCTTTAGAATCATAATATATTTAATTTGTTATTGATAGGTCACCTCAAATACCACAAAATGAATGGGAAGACGAACACTATGCAAATACTCATTAAAAACATCCCAAAATGCTGGAGGAAACTCCCCAGAATTGAAGAATACTTTCTTTTGTGGTAGAAAACTTTTATTTCAGAGAATAGACACTGACTTGTATTGGTTTCTTAATTTTACTGGATGTCATAATTTTCTTGGGCTATTTGATCAATTTTGAATTTCTCAGTTCAATATTTCTGAGGGCAATATATAAACTCCTCAATAAAATATCTTCTAAAGCCAGATGAGTGCTTTCCAACAAGTACATTAATATTCAATGTGTTATATTTTACCAGAGGTGAAACATTTACACTCTAAAGTCTTTTACCTCATGGAACAAGAGAAGGCCCAAAATCTCAGCCACCACACACAACTTGGACTACATTTTCTTTATCCGTTCATCTGCTGTTAAATTAGCTAGGTGGATTCCATATCTTGACTACTGTGACTAGTGCTAAAGTAAGCATGGGAGTGTATATTTCTCTTCAATATACTGATCTCCTTTCCTTTGGATAAGTAAATACCAAGTAGTGGGAATGCTAGAGCATTTTGGTAGTTCTAATTTTAGATTTTTGAGAAACCTCCGTACTGTTCTCCACTGTAGCTGTTTTGCCTGATAAAGTGTATCTATACTGGCTCACTTTTAGTTTCCACTTGCATAGAATATCTTTCTCCATTTCTTCATTTTTAGTCTATGTGTGTCTGTAGAGGCAAGATGAGTTACTTGTAGGCAGCATATAGTTGGACGTTACTCTTTTTTATCCAATCAGTCTATATCTTAAATGCTGTGTTTAATCCATTTACATTCAAAGTAATTATTGATAGGTGAGGACTTACCACTGTCATTTTGTTGTAAAGTTCCATCAGCTATAGCCCGTGCTTGTGACATTTGTGAGTATTTCAGTGGTATAGACTGAGAGAGTTTGTAGTATCGTGGTATGGCTTTGCCAGGGTGGTCTCCCCAGGTCTTTTCTCAGGTCAGGTCACATGCATATACAAGGTGGGGTCTTGCTTGATGGGTTGGGGCCATGGGGCTGCCACTCTGGGTCAGGGGCTTGGGCATACAGTTGCTGGCCTGGGGAGTTTGCCTGACAGCGGTGGCCTGTGGGGCTATTTCTCCAGCCTGATATGTGGGTACACATCTGTTTTGCCAGCCTGGGACCTTGTCTGCTTGAGGCAGGCCACAGGGTTATGTCTCAGACCTAGTATTCAGGCACACAGCTGCTCATCTGGCCTGTGTGTGTATCTGCTAGAAGTGGCCCCAGGGCTGTTTCTCAGGTCCAGAATGTGGGTGCAAGTGTTTTTGGCTGGCCTGATAGTATTTATGTAATGGGCGGCCTGGCGAGTTATTTCTCAGGCTCAAGACCCAGGCCCACAGTTGCTTGGTTGGCCTAGGGGAAACTTCTTGGGGTTCCTGCATGGCTGATTCTCAGGCCTTGGTTATGCTAGGTGTTCAATAGCTCAAGGGTCTTACCCACTCAGGGATGGGGAGGCAGTGGTTTGGCTGACTCAAGGGTGAGAGCACCTTGGGTAGGGTTGCTAGACTAGTCCTCTTGCTGGAAGTGCAGGCAGGAGGGGTTGGTTTCCTTGCTGTACAGGATGAGAATCACAGCCAATCTTGGGCCCATGCTCCATGCAGCTGAAGTTGTGGCATTCAGTCACCCATGTGGGCTTAATGGAATGAAAATGGAGCTTCATTGCTAGAAAGGTAGAGTGGCTACCAGCTCCTAGAAGAGGATGCATTCCAGAGGTGGCTCTAGTCTCAAAATGGTGCTGTGCTGAAGCAGCTTGGCTCATAAGGTGTTGGTGGGGGGTGGGGAGTGCAACCCTTGTGCTTCTAATCCAGACCAGTGTAGCTCTGTGAATTTCTGGCAGCTCTCCAAACTGGGCACAGGGCTGGGAAGGTCTGTGGGATTCTCCTTTAGTAAGGAACAGAGACATTTGCAGTGGCAATGGGAGCTAATGGGTTTTTCTGTTTACCTTTTCTATGCAAGAATATGTCCTTTTTACATCAAGGCTGGTGACATCTGAGTGGGGAGATGGGACCTTGGAGCTTAGGTACCTTCATGCTGACCTCATCCAATCACTACAGGTTGCTCTCCACTCTCCCACTGCACTCTAGTGCTCACCCCTTGACACTCCAGTCAAATTTTGGCTATTTGTTGCTTTGGTTTTTTCTTACATTGTGGATGAGTACCTGGCATCTCTAATCAGCCCTTTCTTTCTTCTGTTTTGATGTGGACTTTTATTGCTATTCACTTTCCTCTTAAAACTACTTTTGCTGTATCTCATAAGTTTTGGAATGTTGTGGTTTCATTTTCATTTGTCTCGAAGTATTTTTTAATTTCCCTTTTAATTCCTTCATTGACACATTCATTGTTCAGGAGCATGTTGTTTAATTTCAATGTTTTTGTAAATTTTCCAAAATTCTGTTGTTAATTTCTAGTTTCATACTATTGTGGTCAGAAAAGAGACTCGATGTGATTTCAATCTTCTTAAATGCTATTGCTTTGTTTTCGCCCTAACATATGATCTATCGTGGAGAATGGTCTGTGTACACTTGAGAAGAATGTATATTCTGTTGCTTTTTCATCAGATATTTTGTTCATGTCTGTGAAGTCCATTTGATCCAAAATGTTGTTCAAGTCAAATGTTTCCACATAAATTTTCTGTCAGAATGATCTGTCTATTGATAAAAGTGGATATTAAACTCCACTACTATTCCTATATCACAATCTATCTCTCCTTTCAGATCCTTTAATATTTGTTTTATAAATCAAGGTGCTCTGATGTTGAGAACATGTGTATTTAGAATTTTTATATCCTCTTACTAAATTGACCATTTTATCATTATATAATATCCTTGTCTCTTTTTATGGTTTCAGACTTAATATCAATTTTGTCTGTTATAACTATCCTGCTCTCTTTTGGTATTACTTTGCATGGAATAACTTTTTCCATCTTTTCGTGTTTAATCTCTATGTGTCCTTAAAAGTGAGGTGAATTGCTTATAGGCAGTATATAGTTGGACATTTTTAAAAATCCATTCATTCTATAACTTTTTATTGGAGAATTTAATTGATTTACATTCAAAGTAATTATTGATAGATAATTACTGTAATTTTATTGTTTTTGCCTTGTTTTAAATATACTTTGTTTCTTTCTTCTTTTCTTGCTGTCTTCATTTGTGGTTTGGTGGTTTTATGTAGTGGTATATTTTGAATCGTTTCTATTTGTGTGTGTGCATCTACTAAAGATTTTTGCTTTGGAGTTACCATGAGGCTATACCCTATAGTGACCTATTTCATGCTGATAACAACATAACTTTGATTGCATACAACTGTATACTTTTATGCCTCCCCCATTTTATGTTTGTGATGTTATAATTTACAACATTTTATAATGTGTCTCCCTTGACAATTTATTTTAGTCATGGTTTTTCATTAATAATTTTGTCTTTTAACTCTTGTACTATGGATACAATTTATTTACACACCATCATTGAAGTCTTACAGTATTCTGAATATGGCTCTGTATTACCTATTTCATTCAGTTTTGTACTTTGATATGTTTTATATTATTTTTTATTGGCCTTTGTTTCAGATTAAAGAACTCCTTCAGCAATTACTATAAGGCAGGTCTAGTGGCAATGAACTCCTCTGGATATTTTTTGACTGGAAATATTTTTATTTCTCCCTCATTTCTGAAAGACAGCTTTTCTAGGTACAGTGATCTTGGTAGGCAGTTTTTTTTTCTTCAGTATTTTATATCATCCCACTCTCTCCTGGTCTGAAGGGCTTCTGCTAATAAATCTGCTGATAGTCATATTGACATACTTTGTATGTGATGTGTTTCTTATCTCCTGCTGCTCTTATAATTTTTTCCTTTGTCTTTGAGTTTTGATATTTTGATTATTATGTGTCTTGGTGAACTCCCATCTGGGTTGAATTTGATTGGAGATCATCAGTACCTGCATGTTGGCATCTATCCCCATGTTAGGGAAGTTTTCAGCCACGATTTCTTTAAATGGGTTTTCTGTCCTTAGTTCTGTCTTGTTTTTTTCCTTCTGAAACTCCTATTAAGTGATATTTTTGTCTCTCGATGGGTTCCTATAATTCCCATTGGTTTCTTTATTCTTTTTAATTTTTTTAATCTTTTTGCTCCTCTGACTGGACAATTTCAAATGTTCTTTGAGTCCATTGATTATTTCTTCTGGTTGATTGAGTCTATTGTTGAAACTTTCTATTGAGTATTTCAGTTCAGTAATTGTATTCTTGACCACTAGAATTTCTATTTTTTTTATTGTTTCTATTTGTCTAACTTCTCACTTTGTTCATGTATTGTTTTCCAAATTTAATGTAATTTTCCATCAATGTATTCTTATAGTTCACTTAATTTCCTTAAGAGAATATTTCTGAATTTTTTGGCAGTCATTTTATAGATCTCCATTTTTTTAGGGATTATTGGAGCATTATTAGTTTTTTTTTGGAAGTATCATGATTCCCTAATCATTTGTAATTATTGTGTTCTTGCATTATTATCTGTGTATTTGAGGAGACAGCCCCCTCTTCTAAGATTTACAGGTATTCTTCGGCATGGACAGCCCTTTGCTATTTAGTCTAGCCTGTGATTCTAAAGGGGCAGCTGGTGATAACCCCAGCCAGGCAGAGCTTGTTAGCTGGACCACTGCCTTTGCTCTGATGTTGGGTGGGGCTGTTGGCTAGGCTTAACTGCCCAGTATGACCACTGGCTGTGCTCTGCTATCAGGCAGAGCTGCTGGCTGAGTACTTTGATGGCTTTTAGTGAGGCCAGCCACAGTACATATTCCCTAGATGAGTGATTTTGCCATTTGGGATCTGCAATTGGTCAGATCTTCAGGCTCACCTCGAAGGTTAGGCAGAGTCACTGCCCAGGATGGGAGGGACCAGGTGCCATACTCCTTAGAAATGCAAAATTGAGGATTGCATCCCAGACAGGGTGAAGCTGTGTGGTGGGATTCTGGCTGAATTGAGTTGCTATTTGCCCTCCTGGGTTGAGTAGGTCTGCCCCCTATACTATTCTAAAATATACAGAAGTGAGTGTCTCCCTGCCTAGGCAGGGCAGTTAGGTGATCTTGTATTAAGTAAGCTCCTCCTCTTGGATGGAGCTGGAGCCCATTCTTGTAAGTGAAATAACACAAGAGTGGAAAAACAAATATCACATGTACTCACCACTAAATGATACTAATCAATCAAAACTTAAGTGCACATATGGAAGTAACATGCTTTGGGTGCCAGGCAAGTGGCAGAGGGGAGGAGGGAATGGATAAACTCCCATCTAACGGGTGCAGTGCTTGGTGTATGCTATCTGGTGGATGGGCACACTTGTAGCTCTGACTCATGTGGTGCAAGGGCTATTCATGTAACCAAAGCATTTATACCCCCATAATATTCTGAGATTAAAAAAAGAAAAGAAACTGGCCGCGTAGTATTCTATGGTACACATATACCACATTTTATCAATCCACTCATGTATTGATGGGCACTTGGGTTGTTTCCACATCTTTGCAACTGGGAATTGTGCAGCAGTAAACATTTAGGTGCAGGTGTCTTTTGGATAAAATGACTTCTTTTCCTTTGGGTAGATACCCAGCAGTGGGATTGCTAGATCAAAGGGTAGGTCTACGTTATTTCCTTGAAGAATTTCCATACTGATTTCCATAGAGGTTGTACTAATTTGCAGTCCCACCAACAGTGTATAAGTGTTCTTTATCACTCTGCATGCATGCCAGCATCTATTGTTTTTTTACTTTGTAATAATGGCTATTCTGATAGGGGTAAGGTGGTATCTTATTGTAGTTTTAATTTGCATTTCCCTGTTGATGAGTGAAGATGAGCATTTTTTCCTATGTTTGT
>CAUYRT010102193.1:0-74903 GCA_963574885.1 Lepilemur ruficaudatus
GGGCGGGTCGACCTCACTGGGTCTCGGTCCTCTCATCTATAAAATGGGAGATGATGACAGGGTCGTGGTGAAGACTGTGTCCAAAGCGCCAGCACCCCACGGCTCTCGTCAGCTGTTTTGTTTTTGTGACCCGACCTCCCGAGGAGAGCCCACTCAGAGAGACTCGGATGTGGCAGGACAGTCGAGGGAAGGGCGGGAAGAGGGAAGAGCAGGCGTGGCGCCCAAAACGAGCTGCTGGGGACGGGATCAGGGCTCGGCACAGAGGCTCGAGGTGGGCCAGGCCAAGGCGGCTGTGGGGCGGCTGACACTGGCCGGCTTTGAAGATTCCTCCGGGTGTGAGTCGCAGACTGACCTGCTGGGCTCGGAGTCAGGGTGTCTGAGTGGAGATGCAGCTGCCATTTCAACGGACTCCCTTTTCCGTGCTGCACAGATGCCTGTCCTTGGGTGACCTTCAGCAGCTTTCTAAGGTCCCCGGATGTGCACCTGCAGGCTTTGGACTTGGGGATTCAATTGGAATCCGTAAGCACGTACGGGCCTCTGGCTTAGGGACGAACTTGGGAAACACCAAGCCTGGCGCTGGGCGCGTAGCAGGAACCATCCGGTGCTCCCGCCCCTCCCCGCCTCCCAGGAACAGCGGATGACCTGAAACGGGGCGGCCAGCCTCAGTCCGAGCTCTGGTCCCGCCCGACGCCTGCGTGTGACACGGGGAAGTTGCTTGTCCTCTGGACTTCTCCCGTCTGTCAAACACGGTGTGGGGACAATTTGCTCTCTGAGGGCCATCCCAACCCTAGCATTCTGTAATTTTATCATAGGATTTGGCACAATGGGTTAACCCTGCACACTCACGATTCCGGGATATCTGTGTACGTACAAGAACCTAAACACGAGGCAGGAGGTACAAACGGCCCAAAGAACAAGCGCTCGCAGGGGTTCGCACAAGACCTCCGGCCCTGGCGCCCCTTCTCATCCGCCCTGCTGTCCGCGCCTTCCCTCCCGGCCAACGCCCCACGGGAGCACCGAGTGTCTGTCTCCCCGAAGCCGCCTCTCCCCGGGAAGCAGCTCCGCCACTGACCACCCCTGAGACCCCCACTACGCAGACACTGGTGGGAAAGGCTGAATTCTTTCCAGCCTCATGATGGAAATTTAAGGAAAACAATGCAAGCGCTCCACGGACTACTGCACGGCCCCCCCCAACAATGAACGTTGCCATGCCAGAGACAAACGTGTGGCAGTTCGGAACTTGGACCAGGCCGGGAGCGAGCCACGCGGAGATTGGGAGCAATTTGGCCGCACACAGCTGCTCTGTGGTCCAGCAGAGGGAAAAACAAAGGTTCTAATTACCCAGCCACAGTCCTGTATTCTGATGTAAAAGAGAGGAAATCGCTGAGCTCCCTTCCAGTCACCACCAGGCCAGCAGGCTCCGAGAACAACCTCCTGCCCAGGCCACCGCGGAGCCCACGGCTGGCCCGTGGCCCAGGCTGCCCGGCCGTCATCATCGGCCGCAGATGAGCCCCGAAGGCCACCGCGGCCCCACGTCATGCTCTGCCCCTTGTGCAGGGGGTTCTGCAGGGCGTGGGCAGCAGATAATTTCCTGAAGATTCCTTCACCTCTGTGGTGCCCTCGCACAACTGTGTTGGGGACAGGAGGAGTCGGGGGCAGGAGGATCAAGTAGCAGCCCCATCTCCTCTGCAGTAAGCAGCACCGGAGCTGTCTACACAGGAAGCTCCGGACCGGCCCCGCCCTCCCTCCCTGCGTGTCCTATACCTCCCCCGGATGTCACCTGCCATCACCAGGTCAGTGTGGCTGCCACGGTAGCAGAGTCAGGCTTCGATCCTAAGATATTTAGGACGTGACAAATATCCCATCACAAGAACTTGCAGAAACCTCGGCCTGGACAGCCTGAAGGGAAAGGAGGCTTATGTCCTAGGAACGGTGTTTCTGCTTGGGGAACGCTCAGCCATGCCTCAGTTTCCCTCAGTATGGCTCTGAGCTACAGGTGCTCAAGGCGGAGAGGTCTTGCGCCCTTTCCCAGACGGGACAGACTCCCTGGTGCTTCCTGCAGCTGCCCGCCCTGCCCGCACTGCTGCTCTTGCCACCCTGCCCACGTCTCTGTGTTCCTGGGAGGTAAGTCCCATCTCCGTCCCCAGGGTCCACTCATCTCCTCACAAGCCACCCGTGGCTCTGTGGCACTGGGGGTGGGGTGGAGTGGGGTGGCCAAAGTGGCCCTGCTCCCTACAGACTCACCCATTCTTCGGGGGCTGGGCTAACAATTGTGCCAGGGGACCTCGGCGTCCGGTGGGTTTGTGCTTATGTGCTGTGGAGCCACAGACTGTCAGGGAGGGAGGGAGGGGACAGTAACCGTGGTGGTGATAACCAAGGCACTTGCCAGGTGCTGGGCGCTGAAGGTTTTACTTGCGCCACCTCAGTCCACGGAAAAGCCCCTGAGCTGGGGATGTCACCTCCGCTTTGCAGACGAGGAAATTGGGGCTGAGAGAGGCTGAGCGAGCCGCCCGAGTTCCCCCAGCCTGTGAGTGGCCACGGCAGGATCCACACGTCAAACCCTGACCCACCTTGGCCAGGAAGCTCATCCTGCGCCCGCTTCCTTGTGCCACGGGGGAGGCCCAGGCTCAGGGGATTAAACCGAGGTCCTGAGGTCACACCCTCAGCCATCGGCTCTTTGAACTCAGCACCCCCTCTCTCCCTGGGAGAGCCTTGACCAGGCGGGTGGGGACCAGGTCCTGTGGGTGCAGTGGCAGGAGCGATCTGGCCGTGCCTGCCTTGGTCTCCCCCCGACTTTCCCAGTGTTTGCACTGGAAGTCCTGCATTCCGGAACCCCTCAGCCCCAGGCAAAACGGGACAATTGGTCCCTCTCCAAGGGCCTGAGCTGGCAGCAGCTTCCTGGTCTTGGATCAGGGTTGACAAAGCTTCAGACGTCTGAGCAGTCCTGGGAGCCCCAGGCCCTGCCCATGCCCTCACTTGGGACCACCCGACGAGACAGCAGAGGCTGCCCAGGCCCTGGCCCAGGGGACAGCCGTGCAGGGCGGACCACAGGGCCAGGGATCTTCAGGGCTGGCAGGTATTTGAAGCAGCATTTAGCCCAACCCATCATTTGACAGAGGGGGACCCTGAAGTCCTGAAGCCTCTCCCAAGTCCCTGCAACGCGCGAGGGGCAGAGCCGGACTGAGCATCCCCAGCCAAATCCTCCACTTTGCTTAACACATCACACAGATTCTCCTAACTCCGTCCTGCATCCCAGGCCATGGTCCTGAACGTGGGGATCCCTGGACTGCGGCATCGGTACCCTCTGGGAGGCCGTCAGGAATGCAAAGCCTCTGGCCCCATTCTGGACTCAGCTGCTTTGTGAGCGGGGCCCAGAACTCTGTTCTAGTAAGTTCTACAGGTGATTCAGATGCAGGGTCAAACGTAAGAATCACGTCTCCTAAGGCGTGGGTTTTCCAGGAAACTGAAATTCTCCATGGCAGTTTTGTGAGTTTTCCTTCTTCTCCCCTTTTCCAGCATGAGAGTCTGCCGTGGTTTGAACATTAGTGGCCCTGACCCTGCTGCCAAACTCATCTGCTGAAATCCTGGGTGGTGGATGGTATGAGGAGGGACTTCGGTCGTGTGTGGAGCTTTCAGGGACGCATTAGTGCCCTTATGGAAGAGGCTCCAGAGGGCCCTTGCCCCGTCTGCCACGGAGGTAACAGCAGGAAGACGGCATCTATGAGCCAGGCGGAGGGTCCTCACCAGACACTCAACCCACCAGCGCCCTGATCTGGGACTTCCCCGCCTCCAGATGATGAGAATTAAATGTCTGCTGTTTGCAGGCCACCCCGTCTACGGCATCTTGTTGACGAAAACAGCCCCGGGAGTTGCAGCAACGGGCTGTGGTCTCGGGCCCTCAGCACCCACGGACAGCGCCTTGCTGAGGGGGTGGGGCAGGGGGCTCTTCTGCAAAAGGGGCATCTGTTCAGTGACTCTCTCTGAAAAAGTACAGGTTGTTAGGACAACACAGAAAAGATCAGTCAGCGGAAGTGGTGACGCCGGCGGAGAGACGGCAGAGAAAGCGGCAGAGCACGGAGCCTGTTTGAAGCGATCAAAGCCCGTCCCAGCCCGTCCGGGCCCGGCCCGGTTCCCTCCCTGCTGTCGGAGCTCTCCACGCTGCCGCCTTCAGGAACAGCGTCACCTGGACAAATGGACCACCAGGGAAAATCACTGAAAGCCACTCGCCCAAACAGATCGATACTTAATTTCTAATGAGCAATTTCCAATCAGGTCCTCGATGTGACTGCTGCCTGATCGGTCACCTGTAGCCACCGCGGGCTCTTTGCTCCAGCGAGTGGCCACACAGCTGACGCATGGCCCCGAGGACCCCGGCACTCCTCCCACAGTCTCAGCAAAACGAAGGCCTGGGACAGTGGTTCTCACCTGGGTGAGTGTGCCCCCCAGGTGCCCTTTCACGGCATCTGAGGACGTCTCTGTAGGGCACAGGCGAGCGCTGCTGCTGGCGTCTGGGGGCAGATGCCGGATGCTGCTAAAATAAACATCGCACAATGCACAGAAAGAACAGCCCCTGCAACAGAGAGTGACCCAGGCCAGAGCGTCCGCGGTGCTGAGGTCAGGAAACCCCTGCTCAGGGCCTCCTCTCCTTGGCAGTCACCGTCACCTCCCAATGGTCTCTCTGTCCCCAGCGTCACTCTCAGCAGCAGCCCCGCTCAGGCCGCATCCACACACACCCTGCACAGCACTCATTGCCCACAGCCGTGCCGTCCCGACTCTGCCGCTGGTCCAGCCCTGCACGCCTGGCTCCCTGGGCCTTTCCAGCTTCCCTTCCCCATTTCTCCCCCCTCCCCAAACCGCGATTCCTGCCCCGCCGACTCTCAAACTTGGGCACGCATCAGGACCACCTGCAGGACTTGTGAAAAACACAGGTTGCCAGGATCCACCCCTACAGTTTTTGGGTCCGCAGGTCTGCACAGGGGCTGCACAATCTGCATTTCTTCAGGTGACACTAAGGCTGCTGGGGACCACACTTCGAGAACCAGCAGCCTACACCAACTTCCCCTCCTCCCCCATGCTGATCCCAAGCTGCTGCTCCTGCCTGGGACAGCCTCGCCCTCGCACCTGAGTTCTGCCCTCGAGGTCTGGCTCACCGCCGCCTCGGCCGAGGCCCCCTCCGCACTGTGCACTTCTCTGGAGCCGTTTATGTCCTTTCGCTGGCAACTATTCAAGTCACGCTTCGCCAGTCGGCACACTCGGCGAGAGGAGCTGAAGAGAGCTGAATGACAGGGACTATCCGCCAAGGGGTGGGCAGGAGGCAGGGCCGTGCACTGGGACGGCGCACACCCCGAAGCCAGCGACTGTGAGAAGTCACGGCTGCCCCGAGGGCTGGGCGCAAAGTGAAGAGGTGGTACCGGAGGGTCTCCGACACGAGCTGCGGCCTTGGGAGCAGGACAGGGATGCTGCCAGATGACAGCCGTGCAGGCGGAAAGCACGCAAGGAGCACCCTGGCTGCCTCCCACTGGCCGAGCCCTAGGAAGCAGGGCGAGGAGGCCCAGGGGTGCGGCCCGTGCCCGTCAGCCTCCCCGGGCTCGGAGCAGGCGGCAGGGGCACCGAGTGGATCCCGTGACACAAACGGGAGGGCTCCGCACTCGGCCTCCCCCCTGCTCCGAATCTCAGAGTGTAACAGCGTCTGCGTCAGAGTCGCCCCAGCTCCAGACCAGCCCAGGGCCTGGCATAATGCAGCTGGTTACCAATAAATATGTGGTGAATGGATCTTTTATCATTGGCTGGTTGCACGTCTGGCGATTAATTTTCAGACATTTTATGGAACTTGGCCACTCGGAATATTTCAAGAACTTCCGCAGCACCGCAGGGAAACCAGCTCCCCGCGCTGCCCAGCCCCGCCCGTTTCTCACGCATTCATCCCTTCGTCCCGCACGACAGACAGCACACAGTGAGGATTCCCAGGCCTGCGGAGGGGCAGCAACTCCTGAGGTTCCAAGTTGCAAAGAAAACACAAAGGGAGGGAGTCCACGACAGAGGTACCAGCCTTTGATAAGTGGAACGTAACCAGACCAAAAGGAGGAGACTGACTGCAAAACATGTTTGCATTAGAAGCGGTAACGGGTTTACCCACGCGGCAGTTCTTATAAACACGCGGGAAAGACGAGAGCAGGAGAGAGGAGCGGCCTCCGCTGCGGCCCTACTGGCTCCCGTTTATCGAGCACTCACTGTGAGCGAGGACGGTGCTAAGCCCTTTGTGAACTTTGTCTCATTCAAATGCTCCTGGACACCAGCACCGGAACCACGAGCCACCATCACCTCCGTTTTCCCAGATGTCAGAGCTGACGCAGCGGGAGGTTAAGCAAAGTTTCCAGGTTCTCGCAGCTGGACTCTAAGTCCAGTTCTGCTCAGTCGGACCCAATTTGCTCTAGAAAACACGGGGATAGTTAAAATGTGAGACACTAATCCCATAAAGACTCAGACGTCTTGGCTCTACAAGTGCCGTCTCGCACCTACTAGAAGGCGTCGTCAGTGACTCCCATGGCGGCCGAGGTGCTGTGGAGAGGGCACTTGGGTGCCCTGAGCGACGGATGTGTCCCCGCGGGGTGCCACACGGCAGACGCGTGTCAGGAACTGCGACCACGTCCACATTCCGGGAGCGGGTCTGCTTCACGGTGCTGGGGAAACAGTCCTCTGAGTGAAGGGCGGGGGGCGTCCGGGGTGGCTCTGAGCTCTGGGCTGGAGAGGGAGACAGTGTCTCAGATACGGGACAGACTTCGCTTTCACATACGTGGCCGGACCCACCTGGGCGCGGCTCCCCCCGAGGGGCGGGGCAGGTGGGTGCGGTGCGACCAGAAACAGGCTGCAGTCCTGCTGAAGACCCAGGGCCGAGACCCGGACAGATGGGCACAGCCGTGTTCCCAGAAGACTCACCGCCTCACCTGCTCCCAAGCCAGGCTCCCAGGAACCCAGCCGTAGGTGATCCCAGAGGCGACAGATGTCGATTCCAGATGCTTAGTGGGTGGAGCAGCCACCTTGCTGGCGTGACACCCCGTCCCGGGCTGCAGGCGCCTGTCCTGCCCCCCCTGCCAGGAACCCTGGGAACTGCAGGGGCCTTTGACACCTGTGTCCCGAAGCAACACGGGAGCTGAGGGCATTTGCTCTCTGTCCCCCCTTCTGACACCAGCCCTGCACTGTAGCGGGAGTAGCAGGTGGTCCTGTGTTTGAACCCCACCTCCCACTTCCACACCACCTGGTCTTGGGCAAGTCACTTCAACTCTCGTCACTGTCCTCTGCACACACGAGTGCTGCCTTGCAGTTCCACCAGGGAACAACATGCACGAAGGATTGGCGAGGCCTGGCCCCCACCAGGGCTTGATGAATTCCGTATAGCTCCTTCCCCTCCTGTTCCTCTTATTTTTATTCCTCCAACAAATTAGGGGGAGAGCATCTCTGTGCTGCCTTCACTTTACACGGTAAGACTCCTGCATCTGGGGCTTTGACCTCCCCCAGGTGCTTTTCCGACAGCTGTAGCGGCAGCTGTTGCCAGCTCAGGAAGAGCCACCAGGCCAGGCGGGCAGTGCAGCAAGGCCCCAGCAGAGGGGAGCAGAGAGCCGGGGCCGGGCTGGGTCTGCACAGGTGAGCTCAGCTGCAGAAAGGAGGCCCGAGTGGCACAGGGGAGCTGGGGGAGACCCCTGCCGGCTCTGTCATTAGAGGCAGAGGGTTCAGGGGTGTAGGTTGGTGTCACTCGACTGAGGACCCCAGAGGCAAAGACCTGGGTGAAGGTGAGACCTGAGTTAAAGAGGAAGGTTCTAGACAGTCTAAAAGAAACTCTGTTCGGGCAGGGGAACAGTAATCGCAACGGCCCGTAGTAACGGCATGTGCTGCTCTAGTGGATGTTACTTGGGGATCTTAAGTCAACTATGGTTTATCCTGGGCAATGTCTAGTGCCAAAGCCAGGGGGCCCAGGCCACAGAGTTTCTTCCGGAATGGAGAGAGGTGCCGCTGGCAGTCACGGGGATGGCTACCCGGGGAGGAGGCGGGGTGCGGTGCACGAGGAGGCCCTTCTGGACAGGCTGGGTGAATGGACATCCCGCTCTTTCCTCGCGATGGGCCGTGGAAGGGAGAGAGACAGAGGGAGACGCCACGGGCCAGACGCAGAAGGCTGCGACCATGCAGGGCTGGGGCTGTGGCGAGTGAGCAAAGAACACCTGCCTCCAGCCGAGAACACAAACTTCACGTCCACCCTCTGGGGGACAAAAGCAGAAGAGGCCCGGGACCAGGCGTCCCCGTCTCTGCCTCTCCCTCCCTCTGCAGCTCCAGCCTTCCCCATTCTCTCTGCCCTGCAGCCATGCCTCAGGGCTCCCTCTGCCCCAGGGCCCTTGCACCTCCCTCCTCTCCTCACCTCTGCTCAACCTCAGCTGACCAGATCTTGGCTCCGTCATTTCTCTCTCCCCCCAACACTCTTTTATAAAAATGCTCGTCATTCTATTTGGTTGTCATTTTACGATTACTCTTCGGTCCTTTGATTAACAGCTGCCTCCCCCACAAGATGATAAGCTCCGCGGGGGCGGGGCTGTGCCTACCCCAGCGCGGCCAGGGGCAGTCCCAGCCCCCCGTCAGTCTTTGACGAGGGACTGGGCGCGCGGGCAGCGCCGTGCACAGATGCATCACTGGCCCGTTACTTTCTCTGCGGGGCGACAGCTTCTCCGTTTGCAGAGGACGTGAGACGTGTCCAGCTCAGAAGGTCGGGATGGCCGGGACAGTAAGGCGCAGGCTGCCACCTGGCTGGGGGTGGCCTTCCCCACGTCACACTCGCCCTTCCCTGGCCTCCAAGTCAGAGCAGCATGTTCTTGCTCACAAAATAAGCTGAGGATTTCCAGGGTCTTTTGGTTTTGTTTTCACTTTTCAATATGAAAATTTTTAGCGTACAGGAAAAGTAAGGAGCGCAGAATATTATCCCTTGGAGAGAAAGTGTTTTAAAGTAAATTACAGCTATCATCACTTACCTCCAAATGCTTCAATTTGCATCTCTAAAAGCGAAGGACACTTCCCTACTTAACTAAAATACTGCCATCGCTCCCAACAAAATGAACCGTAACTGTCCTAGTGTCAACTGCCCCAGTCAGCTTGAGCTGCTGCAACAAAACACCCGGGACCGGGCAATCTGTAAAGAACAGAGAGTTATCTTCTGAGAGTTCTGCAGGCTGGGAATGCCAAGACCACAGAGCCAGCAGCTTTCTTGTCAGGTGAAAGCTGCTCTCTGCTCCCAAGGTGGCACGTGAGGCCGTGTCCCCACGGCCGCAGGCAGAGGGCAAAGGGAGGGCCGTCCCTGCACCGAGCCCTTTCGTGAGCGCTCCTGCTCCATGTCATGACCCGGTCACCTCCTAACGGCCACGCTTCTCGATACCGTTGTGCTGGGGACGAGGTTTGGACGTGAATTTCGGAGGGACAAAAACACTCACACCGTAGCATCATCTGACACTCAGGCCGTGGTCACGTTTCCCCAGTTGTCCCCTAACTGTCTTCCGCAGCCGGTTTCCTGGACTTGGGATCCCACCGCAGCCCTCACCGAGAGCAGCGCGTTTTGAAAACCGTCTTGAGCGTCTCCATTCAGACCACGAGCTCACCGTTACGGAGCCGAGAGAAACAGACCTCGCCCGTTTGCACCTCGGCAACCTCCGTGCTTTCTCAAAACGGCCCTGCGCCGGCCGAGAGCAAGTCCAGGGACGCACCGCCGCAGAGCCTGGACGAGGCTGACGCCGACACCGGCCCCGCAGGGGTTCCAGGTGCCCAGGGCAGCCACGCGAGCAGGCGACACCAAGCTGCAGGGCAGAAGAGGAGGGATGGGCCACAGGGAAGCATTTTCTTTCCCACACGTGAGGAGCCGCCGGGGAGATCTCGCCACGGCTGCAGCGGGCCCTGCCCAGCAGGTCATGGGAGGCAGCAGAGTGGGGATGATTCCTGAGAGGCCGTGAACTTGGGGAACCACGTCGACCCGGCTCTGCGCCGATGAATGTGTGGGGCGGGGTGAGGCAGGGGCTCCTCACTAGCTGCGCCGTAAGGTTTGGTTTTAACTGGATGGAAATTTTGTGGTTTTCACGTTGTCTTGGGACAAACGGGACCTTGGTTGATAGTCCCTGAGGACGTAGCTGCTGAATCGTCCTTCAGGTGGCTCTCGGTTTTCTACGTCACGCCCTTTCCCCTGGGGCCGCTGAGGGAGCTTCCCCCACGCCCCCGTGGGCTCCTTGCCCCGCCGTGGGGGACAGAGTCTGGGAAACTCCACCCAAGTAGCGGGTCCCCTCACCCTCTCCCTGGCTGACAGGGTTTGGGTGGACTGACAGAAACAGGACTGACAGAAACAGGAACCACCTTTGTAAAGTCCGCAAGGGGTCACAAGGAGGGGCTGTGGCAGGGGCCGGGCTCTGCAAAGATACAGGCACAGTTCGTGTGTGTGTATGTACATAGGTGTGTGTACATGTAAAATACACACACACACACACACACACACACACACTGGGCACTGCCCCTAGTTTGCTTGCCTATAACTGTCGCACAGCTAATAGTCATAAAGATTCTAAACTTTTCCCCAGATCCCCCATTCCGGGGGACCAGCCGACCACCCAGACCCCGCCCATCGCGAGGAACTGACTCGGCTTGCGACCCCCACCCAGGAGCCGACTCAGAACAGAAGACGATTTCTGCAACTTATAGTTCCACCCTCAACTCAGCCAATCGGCAGCCAAACTACCTTTAAAAACCCTTTCTCCCAAATTCTTGGGGAGACGGATTTGAGAACTTCCTCCCATCCACCTCCTTGAGTGGCAGCTATGATTTTAAGCTCTTTCTCTGTTACAACCCCTGCTGTCTCAGGGTATTGGCAGTGGACCTGGCTGGGCTGTGACAGCCATTGCCAGTTCCTCTCTGTGCTTCGGAAAAGCTGGAGGCAAACTTGAGACACCCTCCGTGGCTGCAGCAGCCCGACGCCCCAGGTGGGAGCAGCAAGGCCGGGCACAGGCCTCACACTGCAGCCTGCCGGCCACTCTCTGGCTCACTCCCCACCCTCCACGTTCATCAGGACAGAGCGCCAGCCCCGGACGCCCGTGGGAACCGAACAGGACGGGAAAACCTCCCTGCCCCACTCCCTCGTCCCATTTAGATCCAGGTACTTCACTGCCGTAGGGGACTGTCCTGTGCGTGCAGGACGCTCAGCAGCGTCCCTGGACTCTACCTGCTGGGTGCCCCTGTGTTTCCAGATGCTGCCAGCTGTCCCCTGGGGCAAATTATGTCCAGTTGAAACCCCTGCTCTAGGTCTTAAAGAAGGGACCCAGCTGTGAAGCCAGCGAAGCGCTGAGCCCTGTGCACCAGCCAAGCGTGCGGCAGCGCTGGAGAGCTTGGAACCAGGGCGTCCCCTGCTCTGCGGAAGGGCTGCAAAGCAGCTTCTGGGCCAGGTCTGTCTCAGCCCAGCTTCCCGCACTCAGGTCAGGGAAGCCGGGCCAGAGCCCGGGCTTCTGATCTGCGGGAAGCAAGGCTGTCCTGAGAGAGGATGGATGGGCACTTTCCTGCTGGAAGCGCTGATCCAGAAGTCGTCTCCAGGCGAAGCACCCAGGGCCTCCCACCCCCTGCCTACCCCCTCCCTCCCCCGCCCAGCCCAGGTCAGTCCTCTCACCCTGTGGCCTGGGCTTAACCCCACGCTGGACCACTGCTCTGGCCATCTGCGCCTGCTCGCCCACCACGCTCACTGCTGCCACCTCCTCCTCCTCACTTCCCAGAGGAGCCGCATTGGGGACAGTGGGGCCAGAGTCCTGCTCTAGGGACTCAAAGGGCTGGGGTCTGACCCTGGACTTTGCCAGTCACGGGGTAGCTGTGAAAACACAAGCTGAAGGAACGCACACAACCCCCAGCACTGCGCCCGGCACCGCGGGCAGTTCTTAGGCATCAGGATGGGGTCTTCTCCTCCACCTCCCCCTTCATCCAGCCAGGACGGGGAGGCAGCTCCTTCCCTAAGGAAGTACCCACGGGACTGTGAACCTGGCTACCTGTGTCGTCTGCAGAGTGGGGCCACTCCCCCTCCCCCGACCATGGGGGACGCAGCCAGCTCCAGTCAGGCCCCGGATGGAGCCAGGGACCGACAGCCGAGTCCCGAGGAAGAGGAGGGTGGGCACGGAAGGAGGGTCCCAGGGGACAAGGGAGAGACACGGGGGCCAAGAGCAAGCAGTTCCTCTGACAGTCCCTGCTCGGGGACGGGGAGGATGTGGCTGGGTGGTGGCCTCGAGAGAGGGCCGAGGCTCCCCCAGTGTGAGCCCCTGGGAGGGGCAGGCCCTGGAGTGGGGACAAGGGCCACGCACGTGACGCTCCACCCGGACATGAGGGGTTAAACCGTGTGACTCAAATGGACGGTTTTATACACTCACCCTTCCCGTCCTCTCTGGACAGTCAGACACGTACAGTAAGAACCGTGGGGCTCAGACCACGTCTCCTGCTCCCACCACGGTGCTGGGCTCCCCAGTAAGCGGCCGTGATTGAATGTCACTGCCCTGAGGTGACAGGGGCGGGGTCTCCCAGAGGCCACCATCCTCAGAACCTTGGCCCTCCCTTCCTGCCTTCCCGCTGCCTCCCCCGTCCCCTCTGCCACCAAAGCTGCTTTTCCAGCCCGCTGAGAACATCCAGCCCTTCTGGGCTTCTCAAGACCTACCTGGCTTCGCTCCTTCCCCACAGCCTGGGCCTCGCGGTCACTCACTCACGTCACCATCACACAGTGGCCTAAAGTCACCTGCCCCGGGCCGCCCCCGTCTAGGCTTCCATGGCCAGACCCGCCTGGCCCCACCCTCGGCCCCAGCTGCCGGGCGCCACCGAGGAAGCCCCATGAACTTGCACGTTGCAAACAGGGTCCTTGAGCCACCTGATGGGTGTCTGCGGGTCCCCACGGCCCCGCCCCATTTCCTCCACACCCTCTGAACCTTACCACTGCCCTGCAGGTGCCGCCCGTCTCGGCCCCACCTTTTCAGCGGAGGTTTTTCTTCCTCCTGTCACAAGAGCACGAAGTGAACTGAAGCCAGGAACATCAGAGGGCAGGACACGTTTCAAACAGAACCTCTCCTCCCCATTTCCACTGCTGCCATCCTGGGCCAAGCTGCCACTGTCTCAGTAGTACCTCCACAGCCTCCTCCCCCAGGCGCCCTGTGGAGAGCCAGGGCGACCAGCTGAAAACACAGGTCAGCTCACGTCACACCTGTCTGGAATCTATCAAGATTTCCACTACACCTCGGAAAAAGATCCAATTCCTGAAATCGGCTTCAAGGCCCTTCTTGGTCTGGTACCTCTACTTTCCTGGCCTGGCACGGCTGTCCCCAGGCCGTCTCTGCTCTGGCCATGCTGGACTTCTCCAAGTTCCGCAGATCTGCTAAGCTTCCTTCTGCCACAGGGCCTCTGCACATGCCGTTCTGCGGTTTGATGTCCTCACCCGTCCGAGCCTAGACATGCCCAAGGGGCGCTTTCTCAACAGAAGCTCTTCTGGCCCCCAAGTAGGTCACCAGTATCTCCTCAGTGCCTCGCGCAGCACCTGGCTCATAGCTGGCACTTGGTAAACGCTCCTTTGTTGAACAAATCTCACCTCTCTCTCTCCCTCTGCCCACGCCCCTACACCACACCAGAGTCCGTTAGAGGTGGACTCTTTGGACCTCTGTCCCCTTCTCCACACACCTGGCCAACCTCCCGAACCGCCACAGTTGCTCTGGGGCCAGACATGGGAACACGGGGAGCAGGTTACCAGCTAGAACATCTTCCCACGTGGCAGGAAAATTCTGGCACGTGGTGGGAGCTCTTATCAATGTCATAGTGTTACCAGCGTCATCGCAGAAGAGCTGAATCATGACCTGGGGGACAAGCACACGCTGTGTGAGACAGGGACTACCCCAGAGAGAGTCTGCGATGTCAGGGAACACCGTGTGCTCTTCTCATTGCTGCCTCCGCCAAAACTGTGCGAGGGCCCCTGCTCTCCAAGGCCTGTATTTCTTATGTTAATACATAAATAATGTTAAAACCCAGAGGGAAGGTAACCAATGTCACTCCATTTCATGAGAGAATTAGTAACCTGCGTGGGTCTCCCAGGAGCCCATGAGATTCGGAAAGCACGCCATTTGCGTGAGCTGAACTTTGCCGGGCCAACCGTGATGCCGAAACGGATGGGGGCTCATTCCTCTGGCTCCTGCCCATCTACCGTTGCATGACCCTTAGCTCTTGGAAAGGGGCTTCTGACCTGTTCTTGAAGTTCCCTGAGACTATCTTGGAGGGGAGGCCCTCAAGATGCAAAAACGGAGCTGCGCTCTCCAAAGCACACAGCGTGCGGAGACCAGGCCATGCTCTGGGCAGAAGCGGGAGCAGTGCCCTTGCTCCTCCTGGGCTGCCCTGCGCGCTGTCTCGTCCCCCAAGGGCTCAGAGATTTCGTAAGGCAGCTTTCCAGCGTGTACTCACAGCTGCAGGGAGTTCACGGAGGGTTGGTCTGGGAGACAGATCTGACAGGCACACCCCAGGTGGACCAGGACTGCTCGTGAGAACCAGCCAGGGAGAGGGGCCCCGTCCTGCTTCCGACTGGGTCTCATGGGAATGAGACTGCGCCTTTCTGACTGGTTCTCAGCTTATGCTGATGCTGCTGGTCAGGAGACACCGGCATCTTTGAGAACCACTGGTCTAGGACATTAGCAATGAAGTTCTCTCAGAGGAGACTCCAGATCTGGGGAGTGTGTGCATGTAAGGCACCCCAATCACCCTCCCTCTTGCAGATGCAGAGAGCTTGGTGAGGAGAGAGCAGTCAGCCTGAGTACCTGCACCCCACGGCTGGTGACAGCGAAACCAGACATGGCGTGTGTAGGATTCTTGGAACCAACAAAAGGGACGGTGTGTCCAAGGGAGGCCCTGAGGGTGTCACCTGATTGGGATGTACTGCTGTCGATTTTCAGATGTCCTCCACAGACCCCAGGGGTTCCACAAATGCCACCAGGAGCAGCTGCCTACCTTGGGGCCAGGTTTTAAGGTCCCAAAACAAGGCAATTCCACTTCAATACTTTTACACTGGAAACTTCCTGTTAGATTTCTCTTGGAGAAAGCTTTCTGTGGCTAAAAGTTAATCAGAGAACCCTGGAACTAAGTGGCCTCCACGTGTGCCCATTTTAGGATGAGCACATGTCACTCAGGTTTCCACAGGGAGGCAGGGGGAGTAGTGGAAGTCCACGCAGGGAAACTGAAAGGGTCTCGCTGTGCAGCGAGACCCCCCAGGAAGCCAGGAGAAGGAGTCTCCAGGCAGCAGGATGGGGGTGTGGAGGCCAAGTTGCTGGGGGTGAAGCTGAACATGTTCACGTTGGAGGAGGCTGGAGGACTCAGGTGAGCACACAGCTCCGTCTGCTGGCTCGACAGCTCTGTCCACCTCTGCCTCCCCAGGGTTCTTCTCCTTTCTCCCCCTTTTCCTCTTCGAACTGGCTAGTCATTGCCGGCTTCCCCACCTAAATTCCTGAGAAGTATGGCCGGGGCCTGTCGTCAGTTTCCCGTGGTCTTCTTACTTATGGAGTGATCATGTGACTCAGAATGTCACCACTCCTGGCCCAGGAGCATCCGGGGCTCTGACCCCCCAACAGCACCTTCAGAGGGGCCCTGGAGTCCCCTGGAAGGCCAGTGGGCGATACAGGCACCAGGGTGCCCTTCTGTGGGGGTTACCAGGCATCAAGGCTGACCTGCCTGAAGGCCCGGCTGGCACCGTGCTGGCCTACTTAGCGCATTCAGCTGTCTGCTGGGCAGGCCCTTAACGCCACCTTCATCGTGACGTGGTTCCAGCAATGTCCCCACCTATGTCACGTGAGGTGCCAATGTATATAACACCTCCAGCAGCCGGACAGTGGCCTCCGTAAGGGATGGTGCAGGACCACTCTACCCTGTCATCTCACACAGCCACACACTGCATAACCAAGCCGCCATCGATGACATGGACACATACATGATGGCGGTCCCATAAGATTACAACGAAGCTAAAACATTCCTATCACCAGGAGCGCCGTAGCCATCACAGCATCGTAGCGCAACACACGACCGTTCCCATGGTTAGATACGCAAATGCTCACCTCTGCATCACAACTGCCTACGGCGCTCGGCGCGGTAACATGCCGTCAGGTTTGTGGCCCAGGAGCGACGGGCTGTGCGCCGTACCGCCGGGGGGTGTTGTGGGCTATGCCATCCAGGTTTGTGTCGGTGCACTTCAGGATGTCTGCACGAGGATGAAATCGCCTAATGATGCACTTCTCAGAACGTGTCCCCATTGTTAAATGACATGGCTGTATGATTATTTATGATTGCCAAAGTGATGCATGTTGGCTGTGCACAAGCAAAGCTTTGTAGAAAAACATCACGTGGAAAGACAAAGAGCTCCCTAACTAAACCCACAGAGCTGACACATTCAACAGGTTTGTAAATATGTCTTCACGTTTTTGCTAAGCATTTCATTATTGTTTAGAGGCAGGGTCTTGTTATGTTGCCCAAGCTGGAGTGCAGTGGCCATTCACGGGCGTGATCCCAGTGTCTCCAACCACAGCCTCCAACTCCTGGCCTCAAGTGATCCTCCCACTTCGGCCTTCCGAGTAGCCAGGACTACAGCTTTTAAGCATCTGTTAACAGTGTACACATGTATTATCATACATATAATAAATGGGCTTCAACAAAATACAGTTTTGTAGCTTGGCTTCTTACATTCCAGTGTGTCTTGGAGTTCTGTATCATTTAAACAGAGGTCTTCAATCTTTCTAATGGCTGTTAGTGATCTACCACGGTTAAAGCAAATTCTCCATTGATGGACATTGGAATTTTCTCCTTGGGCAGCTACCGTACACAGACTTATGTGAATGATTTTGTAGAGGTTGCTAGAAAGGAGGCTGGGCTACAGCATACGAGCGTTTTACATTTTAACACATATTGCCAGACCCTGCAGGGCCACTTCTCCAAAGCTGCTTCTTGGAGTCAGCGTCCAGTTGCCAGAGGACGTCCAGCTCCCCCTAGCTCCCTCGGTACCACGCACAGTCGTTAACTCTCACCCTGCTACCGTCTACGGAGGCACTCAGTGGACGTTTAGCCAAGGCGACCGGCGTACTATGAAACATGACGGCAGCGTGGGCCTCCTCAGGAGGAGCCATCGCTGTGACAAGGAGCCAGACCGCGCTGGGCAGAACTGATGCCAGAACGCCCATCTTACCTTTGCTTTGGAAAGCGAGACTCCTTCCTGTAGTTCGAGCTGCAGGTCTGAAGATATTTTGGTCACTGAAAGTGAACGAGACTGAACTTCTCAGGGTACTGCATTTAGCAAATATTCAAACAAGAACATGATCCTCAAATACACCTCCTATGAGCTATAATTTTTAAATGTTAACTTTCCTTTTTTTGGAGACAGAGTCTCACTCTGTTGCCCAGGCTAGAGTGCCATGACGTCAGCCCAGCTCACAGCAACCTCAAACTCCTGGGCTCAAGTGATCCTTCTACCTCAGCCTCCTGAGTAGCTGGGACTATAGGTGCGCACACCACACCTGGCTAATTTTTTCATTTTTAGTAGAAACAGGGTCTCGCCCTTACTTAGGCTGGTCTCGAACTCTTGGGCTCAAGGGCTCCTCCTGCCTTGGCCTCGCAGCGTGCTGGGATTACAGGTGTGAGCCACCACACCCGGCCTTAAAATGTTAGCTTTTATCACTAACTACTGGTAACTGATTGTCAAGGGCCTGCACAGAGTCAGACCTGGGTTAGCACCCAGGCTTAACAGATGGGGCAGAGACTACTGGCTACCCAGTAACCAAGCTACTCTTCTCCCCTGCTAATGGAACCCTAAATGGAGACATTCCCCAACCTACCCTGCCACTGGGATGTAAACGGAAGCTGTCGGTTGGGACTTCTGGAAGACGACTTTAAAGATGGTTGTCTCAGCTGAGGGCAACCGCCTGCCCTTCCTACCCAAAACACGGATGTAAAGCCTGCGGCGGCTGCAGGAGCCACCACACATCACGAGCAAACCTGAGGATGGGACTCACCTGCAAGGCAGCCAATCAGAACGACAGGAGCTGGGTCCTGTCGAGTCGCGGCAGCAGTTTTGTACGGCGTCCTCCAGACTTCTTTTATGTGAGAGACAAACCTCCTGCTGACGCCTCCTGCTTGCATCTTCTGTGACATGCAGTTGACTGGAACCCTGAAAGGCTCCACCACTCACTGGGCGGCGTGACCCTGGGAAAGGAACTCCATCCCTCTGAGCTTTGGTTTCCTCACCCGGGGGGGTGGGTCACGAACAGTGGCCACCTAACGGGCTGGCCGTGACAAGTAAGAGGCACTACTTAGGGCAGTGGCTCTCCACGTTGGCTGCGCATCACAGTCCCCTGTGGAGCTCTTAACCTCGATACCCAGGCCACACCCAAGACTCACGAAACCAGAAATTCTGGGGGCAAAATCCAGGCATCAGTGATTTTCAAAGCTCTAGGGGTAATCTGATCTGCAGCCAACTCGAGACACAACGGTTTAGGAGACCTCAGGTTGTGACTATTGCCAAGGTTCAGTCTATTCACAGGGGGTTCCGAGGAACCTTCTGGGAGAAAAGCATGTGAGGAGGTGGCCAGCACGGGGTTAACAGAAGGGAGCAACAATTTTGAGTGCTGTTGGTGATGCCATTATGGGAGCCTGTCTCCCAGATGGGCCTTGGGGACACCTGTCTGGGTCCTACAGAAAGCAAGGCGCCCGGGAGCTCCTAAAACGCTGGGACACGGGGCCCGGGGCCCGCTGCTTTGGGACTTCACCCACAGAACACTGAGGGGAAGAGACAAAGAAAATCCGCCTCCACAGCTCTGGCAGCAGCAGCGTGGCACCACAGAGGCCGGCAGGGAACTGGGGGCGGCTGAGAGATAGTGGAGAAGCCGCAGGCTGGGAAGGGGAGGGAGCCAAGGGGCCCACAGGACAGCACCCAGAGAGAGTGGGCTTGACCTCGAGCCCACGTGCGCCTCCCCCGAACCCTCCGCCGTGGGAGGAAGCGGCTGGCTGGAGGGCCCACAGTAACGGGGCTTCGTCCAGTGACCCCAGCTCAAGTCACGTGAGCAAAGCTCCTTGTGTGTTACTAAAGACACATGAACCTTCCCAGGGGAGGGGACCGGCCCTCAAGGAGAAAAGCCCCGGCACCACGGAGTCCCAGACTTGAGGGTACTTCTTGCCTTTTCTGGAGAAATCTCTGACCAGTGAGCATCGCTTTTTCTGTATCAAACCTCACTCCAGATGCTGAGTCCTATTTATTTTTAAAAACTGAGGCGGCGGTAGTGGCGGTGGTGGCAATTTTAAAAAATGCTGCAAAGCCTCTGAAAATGGCCAAATGAACTTGCGTGTAATTGGCATTCTCAAAAGTGAAGTTTTAATGAAAGAAAATATCTTTGAAAAGAGTTGCATGTAAAACAAAAACAGTGTACTTTAGATAATCTTGTGCAATACACATGGCAAAAAATTCTCCTAGCACCGATTGTTCTGGATACTTTCTTCCAAAAAAAAAAAAAAGATAAAAGAAGGAGGGGGTAAAAACTCACAACTAGATATCTCATAAGGTCACTTTTTTTGAATTAGGGCAAATAAAAAAAGACACATCTAGACCTGGTGTTCCAACAACCCTTCCATCTGATCCAACCTGTTCTCCTCAGGAGCACATTTCTACGTGTCCCAGATCCCCGGGCTGGCAAAGACGCACCGTCCCCCTCTCTGCCCTACCGGCTTTGACAGGCAGGTGACGCCTTCCCGCCCATCGCGTCCTGTCCAGAATGACACGCTATATGGATGCTCTTTAAATAGATTTTCTTTTTAGTTTTCTCCTTTCACCTTTAGTTTGCAAATCCCAATCCTAAAACAACGGTGTACACATTTGGAAAGACTTAAGAAATTTCTTTTTATGTACCGTAAAGTGAAAGAAAATTACCCAAAAGATGCCCTGCAGATTTTTACTCAACATTAGACTGAGGATGAAAAGTGTGCATTTTTATCTGTAAATCACAAAGTTCTTAATAAATATTTCAAAACGTGAAATGTGTAATTCTAACCGTCGACTGAAATTTTCACAGCTGTGGTTCTCAGACGGAGCATGGGTCAGACTCACCTGAGGGCTTGCCAAGACCCAGCAGCGGCGCTCGGCCCCCGAGCGTGGTTGGGGGGTCTGAGGAGGGGGCTGGGGATGTGCGTTTGTCACAAGCTCACCCCGTGCGGCTCGCCGGGAGCCCTGGAATGGAGCCAGACCTGCGTTCTCGAGGTAGTTCTGCCTGACCCCACGCATAGTCTTTGGCTACCCACTGCACCTCGCGAGGGTTTGCTAAGCATCTACTATGTGCAAGGCACAGAATGGCAGAAAGCTCTTGACCTTCAAGATTAGACCCTTCCCTTTCGAGAGTAGGTAGGGTAAGATCCGTACACAATCACTACCACGTTTATCAGAACATACTGGGTAAACAAGAAATACAAATAATGTGTGCTTCAGAAAAAGACAGGGTCAAGTCCGGCCAGCCACAAGGAAGGCGACATCCCAATGGAGGCAGCTCCGGCAACAGGCTTTAGAAGATGGAGAGGAGACAGAGCAAGGGTTCGGGACAGTAGAGAAACACCAGACACTTCTGAGCAGGAGGGAGGCAGGATCAAAGGTGTCACACTGCTTAGGACTCCTCACTGTTGTGACAGAAACTCAACTCAAATTAACCTAAACAAATAAAGGGGAACTTGCTGCCTCATGAAACTGAAAGTTCCAGGGGTAAAGAAGAGAACTCAGATGCTCAAAACGATGTCATCAGAACCCGTCTCTCCCGGCTCCCTTTGCTGCGGGCTCTAGCCGTGTGACAGAGGCGCCCCGGCTTTTTCACTGGCACCAGGACCCTAATAAAAATACTGTCTTTCTGCCAAAAGCCCTGACACTCGCTGGGCCACCTTGGGCCACGTGTCCATTCCCGTGAGGCCAAGGGACTTGAACACGCGGCCTGTCCAAGCTTGGCCACGTGCAGGTGTGGGGAGGTCAAACCCACTCAAGCCTCGCGGACCGCGCAGAGACGAGGCGGCTTTCAAAAGAGTCTCCCCCTCCGGAGACTACACGGGAGAAAACTACGAGCTGCTTTAGACGTGAACAACCCGACGCTGGGATCCAACAGGAGCCAGAGGGGCCCAACTTAACCAGATGCTTCTCCCCACTTCTCAGGGCCCTTGCCAGCGGGCTCGGCACAACCCGGCTCGTGGTCCCCAGTGTGGTTTAGGGTGGCTCCCTGGCCCTCTGCCCCCTTGTCCCACAGCTTCTCTTCCCTACGGCAGCAGGGACCCCACGGTGAAGGGAGCAGCCTGAGGGTGGGGTGGGCACGTGCAGCAGGAAGCCATCCCTGGCGTGTTGGTCACCTCCAAATGTCCACTCAGGCCAGGGCAGGGTCAGCTGGGCCACCTGTGGGTCTCCACGTTCCTAGAAGGCTCTGGGCCTTCCCTGTGCCTTATCGGTGCTGCTGCGCACCTGCTGGCCAGAGCAGGAGCCACTGCTGCTCAGGTTCCTCCTGCTGGGCCCCGTTTCACCGGGTACCGGGCTGCCTGTGCCGTACCACGTCGCGGGTCCCCTTGGGGCCGTTCCCGAGTGACCGCCACCCTGGCACTTGCCGTCTCTCCGTGAACTGCTGTCTCCAAGGCTCCCTTGGCCGTCGGAGGGAGGGGCCACAGTGCAGAGGTGCTGACGCAGTCGCAGGGGTGGAGAGTAACCCTTGGCTCTTCCAGGGAAGGCAACAGTCGCTTTCACGGAAGCAGGTGCGTGAGGACGGTTGTTTGGCAGGCGTGGCTCAGGAGGGAAGGAGGAAGATCAGTGTGTTGGTGACAGTCTTTGCGGAGTGACTGGTATTAGGTCCAGGCTGGAAAGTAAGGCAAGTGAAGCCAAAATTGTTTTTAAAAAGGGAGAAACAGTGGGCTGGCAGAGCCGCGCGAAGAGCCAGAGCTGGCCGGGGCGGAAGACAGGTGGGAGCGGGCACGGGTTTCAACTCTCCGGGTGTGGCAGTCGGGTGTGTGGCAGGGTCCACACGGCCCATGAGCGCCGCTTCCAAAGTAGGGGGGGCGAGGGGCTGGCCCAGGAGGGGGTTTAGGAACTGGGTGTGCTGGGGAGGCCCTGCAGAGAAGCAAGAAGCGGTCCCTTGTCTGGGCCAAGCTGGGTGCTGCTGCCAAGTGCCTCGGGCAGCTTCTCTTGCAGCTGGAGCGGTGGCCGCTGGGGACCCGCGGGAGGCGTGAGGGGCAGCTGCAGCCCGGGTGTGGGGCTGACACGATGTGGGCAGGTCATTCGCTGTCCCCTGAGCAACGCCAGCCACTGTCCGAAGGCCGACGCCTCTGGCGGTCCAGGGGGTGGTCAGTCCTGCTCACTCTGCCATGAGGACAGACAGCTCCTAATCCGACAAGGGGCTGGAAGTGCAGTGTAGGCACCGATCTGTGTGAAATACCACGCAAGGTGGAAAAACTGGAGAGCAGCCACACCTGGGATTTTAGTGTACTGCCATCCTCCTCCTTTTTAGGTCTAGACCGCTCAAGGCCAGCGGGATGGGAAGACATCATTAGGAAAAATAAAGTAGAACATGCAGTTTGAATTTCTGCCATATCAGATTAACCGACTCTTTAACTGGTCTGAGTTCAGATACCCTGTCAGTGCACGTTCACTGCCTAAGAATCGTGACAGAAACAAAAACAGCAACCGTTACTGCTTTTCCTACACTGGGCACGATTTGCCAGGCACTGTGTCCTAACGGAGATTACTTCATTTACTCCTCCCAACAGCTCCTTACGTATGGGGAATCACTTCCCCCTTGCACACAAGGTTCGTGAGGTTTGAGGAGCCCAGGTGACCTGCCCGGGTTGGCTCGAGAGGCGGAACCCAGGGCCCCCTCGCTTCTCAGCCACCTCCTTGTTCCTGGCCCCAGTGCTCCACAGCACGACAATATCCGTGCGGCGTGGGTCAACTGGAATGCTTTTCTCAAAAAGGAAAGAGAAACAATTGTTTGGGAAAATTCTACAAATGGTTATTTGAAAATTAATACAAATTTAAGATCACTGACTTTGCAAGAAGGCGGTAAAAAGGCTTTTAAAATTGGACATTAGAGGAATCTGATTCCTTCAGAGAGATCACGGTGAAATCTGGGACAACAGAACCAGAGCCGCTACAGCTTTCGTCATGAACTCGCGTCACACAAAACAGTCTCGGGCAGAGCCAAAGACCTGGCAGACACGTGCAAACCCACAGGGTGACCTCCAGTGCCCCAGCCTGTGAGGGCGGCGAGGGTGAGGGGACAGGGCTGGAACAGAATTGCCTGGCTCTCTGCCATTTCCTCGGAAGACCGGACGGCCCGGGGGACCTGTGGGCTGGAAAGAAACCCCATCCCCGTTATTCATGATCAAGTCTCTGCCCCCTCAAACTCGACCCAGGAACGTTCAGGTTGGGAGGGCCTCGGTCCTTTCATTTCACCTTTTGGGGGCACCTTCGCCTCTGTTCCAGGCCCCCTACTCTCTCCCACCCGTCCTCTCTGGCAGGCGCCACCCTGCTTGGGACCTGCAGGGCAGATGTGCCACAGGGCGAAACACCTTCCCACTCTTCGCTCCTGAAACAACGGAAGACGCCCTCCGCGCTGCAGGCTTTGCGCGTGTAACAGTAGGATCCAAGGAAGGTCTTAGTGCCAACCGTGGCCTGTTTCATGTGGGCGGGTTGACATTTATGATCTTGTTTTTAGAACCTCATCTAAACTCTTGTCTTTGATTATTTTCATTAATTTTTTTCTAGCTTAGAGAGTCTAAAATGTTCTTTGCCTTAACAAGAAAGGATGAACTGACCACTTGGCAGTGGAAGACCACCTGATTCCCGGATTTAATGATCTATTCACCTGAAGGGCTCTGGCTCCTGCGACAAGCTGCCCACCACTCTGAGCCTCATTTGGTTTCTCTAAGGCAGGAGAGAAAGGACGTTTCACACACGGATCCCTATTCTCAGCTCCAAGTATGCCAGCTGACCGAATTTCTGAAATAAATTATTTTTCTAAACTTACTGTCAATAAATCTGACCCAGTCTAGATAACGATTTTGAATCTTGGACATCAGTAGTGTTACCTAAGTTCAAGACACAGAAAGTAAATATAGATGCCCCCAAGTCCTCCCCTGCGGTGCTATGGTGAATATTCAAGTTCTGTTGACGACTTCTCTATCTTAACACAAACCAGAAACAATCACAGGAATCCTTGTGTGATACACTTGGTCCAGGGCTTTCCAAGGGATGCAGCTGAGTGAGAAATGGGACCACAGGCTCTAGACCTAACTTGCATCGGGCCCTGATGAATTTCCTTATCTCTATTGTATACAACAGATGTGAAAATCAAATATATACAGAAAGCTCCTGACCTGCAGAAGACTACTAATGACTAGGAGCTACCTGACCCCCCTCCGGTCTCCAGCACCAGGCACTTTCCCAGGGTCTCGGCAGGAGAAAGTCATTTCCCCTCCAGTCTGTGGAAGCTCTGACATAAGAAACAGGCCCTCAGAGCCTCCCAATCAGACTGCAGTGGTGCCGGTGCTCTGTGCTGTTCACAGCTCATCCTCCAGTAGGGCCTGGAGCCCAGGCCCTGCCCCGCTTTCCTCCCGTCCCCCACCTCTGCTCCAGAGCTGGCTGGGGAAAGGCACTGTGTGGGTGTTGCCTATGCTGTGCCCTGAGGAGAAGGACAGCTGCCTCTGGACCTCAGTGGAAGCATTCCCCAGGAGTTAGGGTCCTGGTTTTGTGGCTTCCTCACTGCCCCGAAGCCTGTCTGTACAGGCCCGCAGAGACCCCGCCCTCCGTGAGAGCAGGACCACGCTCACTCCCGCTCGGCACTGGCAGACTGCTGCTTGGCTTCCACTGAGTTCAACAAACCGAGGCTGGGGTTTGGGCACGGCACTGGGACAGAGTCAGGACACGGTCTTTCCGTGCTCTCACAGACGGAGACGGGGTTTCCACGACTTCAGTATCAGCCTGACTTACACAACAGGGCGGATTATTTGGAGGCAGATTAGCCGTATCCCGTGGCCTGCTTCTCTGTGGCCATTTTACTGCTCATCATCATCACCCTCGAACTGGACGGGGAGCGAGACTGTCAACCTGACATGTCACTCCCCCCACACCAGCACATCTGGCAGGGCCCAAAAGAACTGCAGGAGGTGCAACTCTTTCTCTCACTCTTTCTGGGTTATGCTTTTCTCTCTTAAATGCAAAATTTGCTGATAAAGTGTAGAATTTAAGAGTATGTTTTATGGCACATCTGGCAGTTTAAATGGTGTTATTTACGAATGCTATAAATCAAAGTGCTAGCTTTTCCTAGGTTATCAAAGCTTTCAAATAAACCAATAGATAGTATAACTCCCATAAATTAATTCAGATATTATTATTTGTTAAATTTAAACAACAGTGAATTATCCAGTGACATTTTCCCCAAAGTCTAGGTCAATTAGACTTGACCAACTATGTCAGGGCTCTAAAGATTTAAATATAAAATGTCCACAACTAGCATTAACAATGATCTGTCTTATTAAGAAAACCCATTAAAAGCATTTCAAAAACAAAGTCTGGTCCAATAATTTTATGTTTTGAAAAAGAATCCTTTCAAGGGACTATAAAAATTATTATGCAAGATCAAAAACTGTAAAACGATTTTTAACTGAATTGCTTTTGTTCCTTAAATGGGAATGACCCTGAATGAGGCAACTGAGATTCAGGAAGAATATTTACAATAAAGGCAATAATCTCATGCACATTAGCTAATAATATCCCTTCAGTAAGGCTAAGAGGAAATAAGCAAAGAAAATTATAGAAATTCACTTTTTTTAAAAAAAGAAAAAGGTATAGGGATAACTTTCACTCACACACATTTAAACAGGGGTGATAAAAATTTACAAGTGTAAACGCAAAAGGTTTACAGGCTAACAACTGAACATGACACTGTTTTGTTAGACACCACCGTAAGATCGACCAGCTGTAAAGTGAGTTGGTTTAAGTAAAAAGTAGCTGATTCAGTGATTAAATATGACATGTTTCCCATCAGAAATTCACAGGTGATTTCTGTGTGGAGGACGTACTCAGAAGAGACACTGGGACGACAGGCCAGACAGCGATGGCCCATTTGCGGCTGCTCGGCACACAGGAGGCATACAGCCCACCGCGCGGCTGCGCATCACGTCCCCAGCACCAGACGGTCACCATGACCACACATCTTACTACTGCGGGGTTACACTCAGGGCAGTAATAAATCACCATTGCAATATTTATGATAACTTCTTCTCTTGATCCAGAACCAATTAAAAAAGCACTTTGAAAATGTACTCTCTAACATCCTCCTTAAAATATTTCCACGGGGCCGGGCGTGGTGGCTCATGCTGTAAACGCGGCACTTCGGGAAGTCGAGGTGGGAGGACCGCTAGTGGCCAGGAGTTTGAGATCAGCTTAAGCAACACAGGAAGACCCTGTCTCTATAAAAAAATTTTAAAAATTAGCAGGGCAGGGCATGGTGGCATTCACCTGTGGTTCCAGCCAGCGGGGAGGCTGAGGCAGGCGGACCGCCCGAGACCAGGAGTCTGTGGCTGCAGCGAGTACAGCAGAGTGAACGGCACTCCTGCCCAGGCAATGAGATTCTGTGTCAAAGAAAAAAAAAAAAAAATATATATATATATGGATCAAGTTTATTTAAAGTAAATGCACAGAGATAATGCACTAAAAAGAAACTTCCCCAATATTAAACCTTGATACTTTTTAATTCATCACAGAGCAAAGAACCTTCCACCAGTCGTAGCGGCTACTTATTTTTGCCGAGCGTCCTCTGCTTTTCCGCATGCTCCACAATCTTCTCTTCCACATAAAGCCCCTTCCGCTTCCGCACGGCGTCCACGTACTTGCGGGCCTGGTTCTCGGAGTCGGCCTTCTCCCCGAAGTGCAGGTACTCCTCCTCAGTGGTCGGCACCCAGAAGGGGTCGCTGGGAATGACCTTGTGAGAGAGGGCGACAGGCATGCCGGGTTAGGCAGGTGCGTTTTAACCTCAGACCCCACCCACCGAGCGCCCCAATTTCCAGAGTCTTAGCCGATGAGGAATTTAGGCAACAAGGAGTAGAACTTGCTAGGAACAGTAATGAACAAAAATGAAGACTCATGGGAGCAAGGAACAAAGGGAAGGAGACCCAGCAGAACTTGTAACGTACGTGTTATTCTTTGCTTATGGAGCCATTTCGTAACACTGAGGAAGGAATGAAAATACTAACTTTTAATGTCACTTTTAAAAGTGCTCCTTTTTGCCAAGATGTATCTCGTTGCTAATGTCTCGTCATCAATTTCGCTTTTCCCTCCAACACAGACCAGCGCACGCAAGCACGGTCTTCACCGTCCTGAGCTGCTGCTCTGCCGTTCCGATGGAGCGCCCGCCGCCCGGCGAGCGGGGCAGAGACAGGCACGGGCAGCCTGCTTTCCTCTTCTCTCTGGGCCAGGCCTGTTCGCTGCTTTGACGGTGTGGAAACACAAGCCCAGCGCAAGGCTTGCTGAGCAAGTTTTTCTCCGAGGCCATTCTTTGGAAGGAAGGGGGAAGGGCAGAGCTTGGAGAAGGAAAGTTAACCTGAAGGTGAGCCTGGGCAGAGGGGCTCAGCCCTCCTGGACGGCCAGCAGCCAAGACATGATGTCCAAGGAGCTGGTGAACTTGGACATGGACCTTCCTGAGCTCCACATCCGAGGGACTGGAGCCAGGACAGGACAGGGACTGAGCACGTGCTGAGCACTCCCTCTCGTAGCGATGGAGGACCACTCCTGGTGGTTCCTTCAGGGAGACAAGGCTCTGTGAGCCCAACACTTCCCGGCCCCTCTGCTCCCTTACTCGTGGTTCCCCACGGGAATCCGACTGGTAAATGTGAGAAGAGGAAAGAGACACGGGTAGCCCGGCCTCCCCTTTTCCTTTTTACTGGAAACAAGCCGTCCACAGGAAGCACACAATCTGCTCTGCTCCTCCACGGTGTTTACAGAAGCAGACCTTGTCCCCCTGGCAGGAGCCCTAATTCTAGGCTTCAGAATCAGGACTGCCTACAGATAAAGACCACATTCTCTAAGATCAGCTTTATTTGTAAAGACCTTATGTCTTTTAAATTTTCTAATTTATTGGGGGAAAAAGGTTACTATGTAGGCACTTTTCAATTCATAATATAAAATGAAAGAAAAATATATTTCAACATAGTCACTCTTTAAAACAGAAGAGAAATTCCTGTGGACAGGAAGGGAGAGTTTTTTTTTTTTTTTGAGACAGAGTGTTACTCTGTTGCCCGGGCTAGAGTGAGTGCTGTGGTGTCAGCCTAGCTCACAGCAACCTCAAACTCCTGGGCTCAAGCGATCCTCCTGCCTCAGCCTCCCAAGTAGCTGGGACTACAGGCATGTGCCACCATGCCCGGCCAATTTTTTCTATATATTTTTAGTTGGTCAATTAATTTCTTTCTATTTATAGTAGAGACGGGGTCTCGCTCTTGCTCAGGCTGGTTTTGAACTCCTGACCTTGAGCGATCCGCCCGCCTCAGTAAGGGAGAGGTTTTTAGAGGGGCAGACGGGAACCCACAGTGGTAAATGGAGGCGGAAGCCCCATCCACAGCCCACAGGGAGCCAAGGCAGATGGGATCCAGGAGCGCCAGGCTCCCCATGCCCACTGAGGATGGGCCCAAAGCCACACACCCGGGGCATGTAGGGCCCAGATCGCCTCACTCTCCTCTGCGGTTGGAACATCCATGTCTGCTCAGGGCTGTGGCTAGAAATGCTGCAGACCGTGAGGCGGAAGCAGGCACCTCTAGAGACCAGGCCCGGCCTGTGCTGCGTCTGCTCTTCTGCGCCACCGGCTCCGACGATGGCTCTGCGCCAAGCCAACGCAAAGGACAAGCTGGGACTGTGGCACGGGGAGGGCAGATGGGGCGATGACTCTGCGATGCCTAACAGGGAGGCCACCCCGTAACAGAGAACGCGGAGAAAACTCCCACGGGACGGCCCCGCGAGTAAGCACTACAGAGCACAGGGCCCAGGAGGAAATCCACACCATGAAAGATGACACCACACTCACAGGAGAGAGAACTCACACTCACATCAGGACAGGAAACAGAGTAATCTGAAGAACCTTCCAGACAGCATCAGTACATTTAAAAATCCTCAAGTGGGGGGGAGGTGTGGACATCATCTGTTAAACATTAGACAGTTGTAAAAAAGAACGAACTAGAAATCCTAGAAAAAATTTAGACATAAAAATAACAAAGAAACTAAGTAGGTAGATTAAATAGAAGACTGCTGAAGAGATAGTAAGTGAACTAAAAGACAGACTCGATATCCAAAATACATAAAGAACTCTTAAAACAAAAAGACAAAACCCAATAAAAAATTGGCAAAGAACTTGAATAGACATTTCTCCAGAGAAGACGCACAATGGCCACCAAGCAAACGAAAAGATGCTCAATGTGACATCAGGGAAACGCAAATCGAGCTATAATGAGGGACCACGTCACACCCACTAGGACGGCTATGATAAAAACAACTAAAAAAAAGAAAAAGAAAAACTGTTGGTGAGGATGTAGAGAAACTGGAAGCCTCATACGTTGCTGGCGGGAAGGTAAAACGGTGCAGCCGCTGTGTAAAACAGTTTGGGGGCTCCCTTAAAAGTCAACCATAAAATTATCCCACTCCTAGGTACATACCCAGAAAAACTGAAAACAGGGGCTCAAACAAGCACAGACAGAGGTAAGTTTACAGCAGCTTTATTCACAACCGCCAAAAGGCAGGAAAGGCCAGCTGTGCGTCAGCGGGTAAGTGGACACGCAGGTGTGGTGCCCCCACGGGCGGGTGGGCCACAGCCGTAACGGGGGCGAGGCGCTGGGACACGCCACGGCGCAGGCGCACCGCCCAGGCACTCTACTGAGTGAATCCAGACACACTGCGTGACGGATTCCAGGTGCATGGAATGTCAGAATAGGCAAGTCCACAGAGACAGACGGCGGATGGGCGGTCACAAGGGGTGGGGGGCAGGCAGGAACGGCGCGAAACTGCTAGTGAGTACGAGGCTTTACTCTAGAGCGACGGAAATGTTTCAGAGGTGGGGAGCCCGCAGCATCGGGAATGTGTCAGACGCAACAGAATTGTTCAAAATGATTAATTTTATGTTATGTGAATTTCACCTCAATGAATTATCTTTTGTAAAGACAGACTTGCAGAAATTTCCCAGAATACACACAGAGAGAAAAAGATACAGCATGAATGGAAAGCCAAGAGCCACAGAGCATGTGCGGACGCATCCAACAGGAGTCCTAAATCGGAGAACGGCACCAGAGTCCCGAGCGGGGCGACAGGACAATCCACGCTCACGAGGGTGGTGGAACGCGGGAGACCTGTGGGCACCGCCTGTCCTGACGCTCCGCTGACCCGCCAGACGATGCGGAACAGGCGGCGTGGCCACAGCGCGGCTCCCTGCTCCTGGACTGGGGCTGAAGCAAAGCAGCCACCTGTGCCCCGGTGCTGAGGCGGACGCAGAGAAAGTCGCAGAGGAAAACCAGATCGCCTGCAGAAGGACCAGAATCAGACCCGTGACAGACCACGCGTCAGCAACAGACGCCAGAACCCGAGGAAGTGCCTCACCGTGCTGAGGAACCCAGGCGTGAGCCGGAGAGTTTCCATCCAGTTAAATAAACCATTACCAGTGAACCAAAAAAAGCCTTTGTGAAACAAGCTAACAACATACTACTCAGAGATCCTCAACAGAACTGAGCAACACCCTTTTAGCAAAAAGAAAACAGCCCCTGAAGGCAAGAGCAGACGGTAGGAAGTGAGAGCAGCCAGAACAGCACAGAGGCGGCGCCAGCACAGAGCTCTGGTGGTGACGGAGGCTACAGAGGGCGTCTTGAAGGGAGGCCTCAGCTGGAGGCCGGGGGAGGGGCAGGAAAGGGGACAAGGTCCACCTTGGGGTGAGTGGAGCGGCAGTCACGGGTGACTCGATGAAATTCAGACCGAGACACCGCAGCTAGAATGAGGAGCAGGGAGGAAGCCCAGTTCCGTGGACTGGGCAATCTGAATGGGGCTCTTCTGGGTCAGAGGGAGTGGACTGCAATTTTGTGGGCACACAGGTCCCCAGAGACTCAATTCTGACGCACCAGCCGCTGGGCCTAGGATAGCAAGGCTCATGCGAGAACGCTCGTCGGCAGAGAACGTTAGAACGGCACCACGACACCAGCCGGGCTGAGTCAGTGCAGGCTCGGGGTGTGGGCCTGAGCAGGAGGAGGGCAGGTGGCTGCCATTCAAAAGCCCCCATCCAGGGGCAGGGGTGGGGTGGCTATGAAGGGGGAGCACAAGGGAGCCTCGTGGTGACGGGACAATTCTGTGTCTTGACCGTGCTAGTTACATGAAACTACACACGTGATAAAATTTTATAGAACTCCCCCAACACAAGTGTGCATGTGCATGCACACACACGCAGTGCAGAAGACAGCCTGGATTTGTGCCAGTGTCACTGAGCCACCGCACCAGCCCTAACTGCTCAAGCAACTATCGGCAGGGCATTATGGTCCCCGCAGCTGAAAACACTCATGACTGACGCAGGACTGTCGTGAAGGTGAAAGAAGGTATCACAGGGAAGTCATGCAGTAAAGCGCCTCGCACTTCCCGGTTTTGTCCTGCTCCAAACCTTGCCCTTACTCCGTGACAGCAGACGGCCACGAATACCGGGTTTACCCAAACACAAACTGCCCAACGGTACTAGCCGAGCCCAGTGCATGTGTCACGGCGGGTGAAATGTGAACAAGCTCTGTGTTCCAACAGAGTCACTGTCCTGGCTTGGCGCTGCAGCGCAGTCACAAGAGACACTAGTGCTGGGGAGAGCGGATGCAAGGTGCATGGGGCCTCCCTGTACGCATCTTCTGATAACTTCCTGTGAATAAAATTATCCCAATTTTTTAAAAAGCCACCCATCCACAAGTTACAACTTTGGGTCACCTGTTGGGAGGAGGAAGTAAAATTTTCAACTTTTGTAAGAAACAAACTGCTTAAGGAATTGGTTGCTCTGCTTTGCTGGCAGCAGAAGCAGGTGAGGGTGGTGATGTTTGCTCCTTATGCAACGAAACAGGCAAAGAGAAGGCAAGGAGGGGAAGCCAGGAGTCAGTGTGTGAGCTCGACTCCGGAGCGGGGGTGGGGGGCAGACACCGAGGCCGGCGCAAAAGTGGTATGAGGGCTAACGGCGCTGGCTCTGGAGCCAGGCGGTCTCAGTTCAACGCTACTTCCCGGTCCACTTAGCTGTGTAAACCTGGGCGAGTTATTTCAAACCATTTTGTGCCTGGGTTCTCCCATTTGTAAGGGTGGAATGTTAAAAGTCCCAGCCTCATGTGACCGCACGAGGACTAGATGGGATCATCAGCTGTAGTCGGGAGTCGTGCTGGGGTGCAGGAAGGCACGGCACCACCGCTCCATCTCAGTGCCACGTCAGGAATCTGGGACGAGGGTCACCAGCACAAGCACACGGCGATGGGAGGGGAAGTCCAGAAGGTAGGTGGTGTCCTCCATGTGCTTTCTGTGAAACCATCAGGCGAGGGAGACGGGAAACAGCCACACGAGCAGCTGCTGCTGCCTTCTGTGGCCTCGCAGATGAAGCCCTTGGCTTCCAGTCCCTTCTGGGGACCCTGTCCCAGCCCTCCCAATGCTGCCATGCGTAACAGCACAAACCAGTGCCCTCAAGTTAAAGGAGGATGATACACTGGACCGAGGAACCAAATGTCCTCAGTGGAGATGTCTACCAAGTGATTACCAAAGTCTCTAAGGGTGTCCTTAGCAAAGCACTGGCAGGTTGCCGGGACCCTGCCATAGCTAAATTATAATGGATATTGTACTCAGAGTTCCTCTGCAGTCTAATTTAGCAAGCTTCTCGTTTTCAGAGGGACAAAATACCCAAAACAGCATCAATAAATGAGCTAGCAATGGAAAAAGGGAGACAGCAGGAGTCAGGAAGAACTGGCACAAGGGAGCCAAAGACCATAAGGTCGGGACCCCTCTATCAGAGATCTACGGTCTTTTGAGGAGGAAGGACTGCCTGGACCCACCAGCCATGTTACACACACACTAGAAATTCTTGTTTGACTTTAAAGAACCCAGCTGTCCCAGTTACTCTAACGATGCCCCCGGCCCTGTCTCTGGCTGGCTGTGTGGCCTTGAGCAAGGTACACAAGCTTCCCCAGCTCTAGCCTCTGCACTTCTTTGGAGCGAGACTGACCAAGGACCTCCAAATACAAGAATCCGCCTAAGAACTTGCATATATCCCCTCATGTAATCCTCAGGGCGAGCCCAACCCGGATCAGCGGGGCAGTGGTGTACATGCCCCTGTGAAGTGAGGCCTCCCTGGGGACTCTGCAAGTGTCCTAAGCCCTCTTTTCCTTTCACCTGGGTCTTTGCTGTGGCTTGATCTCAGGAAGATACAAATGACTATTTTTCTTTCAGAGTGGCTGCCCTTAGTGTGGCTTGATAAATGTACGTTAACTGAATAAACTGCGGCACACCTGCCTGGACTGCAGAAAGCTCAGATTAAAAAAAAAAAAAAACCTCTCCCCTTCCTCCTGAGTCCCTGAACTCCTGCACAAGCAGACAGAGACACTGTAAGCCTCTCAGAAAACTCCGACCAGGTGTCAGAACAGGGTGGCGGGACTGCTGATCCGGAAGTCCCAGCACTGGTGCACGGATGGACAGGTGCTGAGTGGCCCGGGGTCAGGACCAGGAGGCCGCTGTGGGTAGAGATCGTGTAGCTGGAGGCAGACGGTTGGTACTGGAAATTCCTGAAGTCGGTTGGGTACCACCACCACCTGGCCCTCGTGGCCAGACAGCACTAGACCAGACGGGCCACTTCATGGCAAAGCCCAGCGAGCATGCAGAGGGCACCAGGTGGAGGTAAGGCTTCCTTCCTCCCTCCCCCACCACGAGGTCATAGAAGCCCTCTCCTTCTTAGAGAGTGGAAAGGGAAGAAAGTCAGGAAACTAAACATTTGTGTGGGCAGTCGCCCACAAAAGCTACCTACCCTGTAAGGGAATGTGATGTCTCTAGCTTTAGCCAGTTACTGGAGTCTTCCCCTAACGATCTGGGAGACAGACCCACTTCAGAATATGAAGAAGCCACACGCTCTTAGTAGCACCAAGTTGTGGTGGTAAATAAATTTCAAATTCTGTTAAAGCAGAAAGCAACAAATTGCAGAGAGAGAAACGAATGAACTGCTAGGGGAGAGACACCACACTCAGACTGGCCAATTTAGGACCAGTTTAGGATTTTTGAAAAACGAGTCAAGACTTCTGAGGTTGGCTCCGTTTGCCTCCTCGAGCCCAGGAGCGCTTGTTGCACTCACCGAGGTCTGCCCTGGGGACGCCGCTGGCGGCTCGGCCGCAGACCGCTCCAGCCGCGTGCCGGGTCTAGCCCAGCGGGCGCTCTGCTTTCACCTTCACGACGCTGGTCGCTGTGTGCCCATCTCGAAGCCACTTGCCTCCACACGCCAAACACGCCCTGAGAACAGGGGACGCGGAGTAGCACCTGACTGCTCAGGCTAGGTTTGAATTTCCTCAGTGGAACAAAGATGAGCCCCCATGGTTGTCAGCCCTGAGCCCTACAGAGAGCCCCTGAGGGCCACAAAGAGGGGCCTGCTAATCAGATTGAAGGAAAAGGAGCCCCCTTCTCACTGGCTCACCCAGAGTTCATCTGCCTGGGGTGGGAATGCACTTTCCAACTCTACAGACGGAGGGTCTGCCATCTTCTCATCCACGGGAAGGCACCCAAGCGCAAGCTGTTGCCCTACGCACTTGGGAAAAAAAGCCTGGAAGGAAAGTTTGGGGCACTTCATTTTAATTCTTTGCCCAATTTTCACTATGATTACAGCTGGCAGGTGGGAAACACCATGTCCAAAATAAACTTCCCCGGTGCTACCGTAATTACTTCTTCCTTACCCCATATGAACTCTATCCCACCCCTCAGGGCAATCTCAGTATTGAACGGCAAACCCTGAGGTTATGCTGACACACATGTACAACAGCACTCGTTGGTAACATTTTCCTTTCTGTGCCTGTTATTAGCTCCTTTTCTTCCTTTTTCATAGAAGGGTAAAACATAGAAAGAGAAATTACGAGATTGCTGACTTCAAAGGTTTCTTCATGGAAAAATGCCTGTAATTTTATTTTCTCTATTTTTTGAAGCACTTTCTCTCAAAAGCTCTTGATTGTAAATTATATGGTGTAGCAGAATACAAATGAAAAAAAGTGCCTTGGAGTGAGAAGGCAAATCTCAGCAACTGTGTTATTTCTAAACCTAACTATGGGGGGAAGAAACCAAGACAGCCAAGAAATATCAGATCAATGACATTTAATTATCATGTAGTTTTCAAGACTTTCAAAGATTTGAAGCTTCTGGGAACAGGACCGTGACAGGTGGCAAGGATACGACAGAAGGATGGTACAAAACGGGAGAAAAACTTTTCTTGACAACATTTTTCTCTAAAATTATTTAAGAGCCTGATTTTTAATAACAAGTTATAGCCAAATCAGAAGCTGATGTTTTTAAAAAACTATCAAGCGTAGATCAGTTTTTGGCCTTTTAAAAAAATTACGAGATAAAGTGGACTGAAAACCATCAAGGCTTTCATGTAACAAAAATTGCCTTATTTGATAAAACCTTGCTGTTTTCATACTGGTAGTCCCTAAATATCTACTCTCCCCTTTTCTTTGCTGAGAGTCATTTCAGGTGGGCGTATGGCCAGCTAGGTTCAAGGGGCACAGACACTTTTCTATGAAGAGCCGGACAGTAAATACTGTCGACCTGCAGGCCACGTGAGCTCTGTCACAGCTGCTTAACTCTGCCTAAAAGCAGCCACAGACAACGCGTGAATGACTGGATGTCTGCTTGTATTCCAATAAAATTTTATTTAACAAAGCAGGTAATGGGCCATAGTTTGCTGACTTCTGACTCAGTTAGAGAACTACATGTCCCAGCCTCCTTGTTAGGAAGGGCCTTGTCAGATGTGGTCATATGATTGGTTCTGGGCAAGGGATGAGGATGAAGTGATGTGTGCAAGATCTGGTTTGTGTCCTCGGAGGAAAGGAGTCTGCCCTACCCCTCCACATCCCCGTTCTTACTGCTGGAATGCAGATGTGATGGTGGGAGGTGGAGCAGCTACTCTGCATGATCGGTGGA
The DNA here is from genome assembly GCA_963574885.1 of Lepilemur ruficaudatus. Taxonomy (NCBI): domain Eukaryota; kingdom Metazoa; phylum Chordata; class Mammalia; order Primates; family Lepilemuridae; genus Lepilemur; species Lepilemur ruficaudatus. The sequence goes on from CAUYRT010102193.1 coordinate 36,242, forward strand.
AGCCAAGCGTGGAGGAAGGCAGCAAGCCACAGTGAGCCACATGTTGGCCCTGGACTGCCTCCCCAGACTCGAAAGAGAAGTAATCTCTGCCTCATTTGAGCCACTGTATTTTGGGATCCTTTTGTTAGAGCAGTCTTACCTGCTTCCTAATTAACATATTTGGCAATTAGACAATGGTGGGGGGAACTTTATAGATTTTTTAAAAGATATACTTTGTAAAATCACTTTCAAGGACAAGACTGATGGCTGGGCCTGGCGGCTCATGCCTGTAATCCCTGTGCTTTGGGAGGGTGAGGGGGGAGAATCTCTTGAGTCCAGGAGTTCAAGATCAGCCTAGGCAACATAGCGAGACCCTGTCTCTACAAAAAATAATTAGCCAGGCATGGTGGCATGTGACTGTAGTCCTAGCTACTTCGGAGGGTGAGGGAGGAGGACTGCTTGAGCCCAGGAGTTTGAGGCTGCAGTGAGCTATGTACATGCCACTGCACTCTAGCCTGGGTGACAGAGCAAGATTCTGTCTCTTAAAACAAAACAAACCAGACTGTAAAATGAGATTTTAAAACAGAAATTAGAATATATGAATTAAAATGCATTGTTCCTCCAATAATGATGCCATTACAACGGCTCTGAATGCCTATTCTGCATCTGCTTTTACAGATAACCCGGGAGTACTTAACCTGCACCCTCTGTGTTCTGACTGAACACACTGTAACCCAGTTTTCTGCACAAGTGTTGACCAAGGCCATCTTCATGCGATGGATGACTTGTCATCTCTAAGATATTCAAAAGCATAAGCTGCAAGTTCTGAAGGCAGTTTTCAGCAAGGGCAGCACCAATAAAGAAAGCATTCTGCCTCTCAAGGTCATTAGTCAAAGTAGAAGAAATCTCTCTCCAGTTCTAAATACCATTTAGCCACACTGCTCTGTAGTCACACCTCTAAACCCTGAGACAGAGGACTCCGTAACCATGTTTATCACTAGAAGCATCAGTAATGTGTTCACACCACGGACACAGCTCCAATCCTTCAGGCGCTGTCTTTACGATCCGTCCCTGTATTTCCTACTGATTTGTGTTCTTACGTAACGGTTGAGTACCAAAGATCAAAACCTAAGCTAAAAAGCCAGAATTTGGGATAAATGAGAAATAACTACCCTAAGCTTGATATATAATAACTCAAATGTTCTAAAGCTAATGTTTTCTACATATTGAAGTGCAGCAATGATATCTATTCAGATGTAATAAGCCAATAAAACCATCAAAACATCGTTTAGTTTTTAGACAAAGATGCAAAATTCAAGAAAAAGTCACAGTAAATCACTGTTAAAATGCAGAGTCTGTACTGACCAAAAAATAAAAAAGACCTACATCAGAGCATCAACCTTGGTTCTATCAAGCATGAAGAATGCACAACTTTCTTTTTTATTTTGAGGAAAAGCAGACACAGCTGAGCGCTTTGGACTAGCAACTTCACCTGCACCAATTCAGACAATATGAATTTGCCAAATTAAAATCAAATCTGCCCTCTCCAAAGTCAGTTTTTCTAGAGCGGTACGCTTCTTCACTTCATTGATTCACCTGATTATAAATTTCATTTTAAAAATAAAGCCCTCCCTCAAGTATTCTCATTCTCCATTATGATCTACTTTTAAATTCTTCATTTAAAGTGTTCTAGAGAAAGGGACCCACCAGGCTAAAGAAAGTGAGAGAAATAAGAGCAGCTTGGAACTGGACCTGAACCGTGAGTCTTGTTGAAACAGAGCTGAAGCAACGAGCCCTGGATTACTTCCGTGAAGCCCAGTCCAACACCACAGCGCCGGCAGCCTGCCAGAGTGAGCACGGCGGACACTCAGGGAGCCACAAACAGGACACGGTCTCCACCAGCAAGTGCCGCTCAGGCACAGCGCCAGGCACCAGGTACGTATGTGACGCACCTTGTCTCAAGGCTGGAAACACGCAGGGCGGCTCCACAATCTGCCCCAGGAAGCAGCAGAGTCACTGTGTGAAACCAGGACTACCTGACTCCAGAGTCGATGCTTCTGCCACCAAACTACAACCCCCACGGTAAAAGTGGAAACCGTGAAGCTATTTAGAGTCCCTGTGAACAGCGACAACAAAAACTACTCTCGTGAAGAAACCTTTCCACTTAGATTCTTCAATTTAAAAATTCTATTCCTGACCTTGGGCTTTTTCTTGAAACATAGCCTTCTCTCCACGTTTTCCCATGCGCCACCCTCACGGGACGTCCTTTTCAGCTGCTAAACATCTACTGTTCCTTTAAGGATTTGTTCAGGAAGGCTGGCCTGACCTCACCTTCACCTCCCGTTACTATTTTTTCCTGTACCTTAAAGGACTTAAAATTTAAGTGTTCACAATCTTTCACAAATTGTTCCCAAGGTGCTCACAAACGTGCATCTGTTAGGTTGTCCTTTCTGATTACAGGTAAGGTCTGCCTTTTCGCCTGCGTCCACCCACACTGACAGTGAAGTGTTCCGATGAGCCATTTCATTCCATTCTCTCTCTCCAACCGCTGGAAGCCACAGAAACCTTGAGTTTCCATAATGGCAACTGAAGAATACATAATACATAACTTAAAGCCACGCCTTGCAGGAAGCATAACTGCTCCCCTCTAAATGCTGTGGGTATTTTTTTCCCCAGAAGAGAAGGTCCCTGAAATTTCACTTTCAAAAGGTCTGTTAATTTCCTTTAAACATCTAAAATATACATTTAGAGGGAGAAAAAGGATTACGTTTCCAGCATCTTGAACTTCACACAAAATAAAAAGAACCCGTGTGTAAGAAAGTGTTTGTGCGTGTGTGTGTGTATGCGCGGGGCCTGTGTGTATCATGAGCCACGTACGATCTCATGATCGTTCAATCTGGATGAAAAAAGGCATTTGCTTTCTCCCGTCCCTCTGACTGAGCCGGGCCACAGGAAGGCCAGAGAGCATGGTCAGTTTTGTGTGCTGCTCTCGGCCGGCTGTGTAGGAAGCATGTTCACAGAGGAGGAGGAGTGGGGACTTGGACTTTTACCTCCCAGTGGCTGAACACCAGCTGCGGGCTGGCCAGGCCGCTCGTCCTCTTCCTGATTTCGTCGGCAAAACCGAAGCTTTCCGCGACAGGCAGCACAGCCTTGATGATGAACATGTCCGTCCCCTCTTTCATTTCCTCTTGAAGGACTCGACCTTCTCTCTTTGACAAGACAGCGTAGACGCGACCTGCAAAGCCATAAATCTTCTGAATCCACTGACCAGTCGCGGGGCTTGAACCACACAAAGACATGATTACTCACACACTCCGTAACAAACTAATGACTGAATTTGTTCTCGATAATTTTGGTTTATAAAAGCATGGATAATTTAAATGTCTATTTAAAGAATAAAGCATGATAATTGCAGAAAAATTAGAAACAAAAGATAACAAACTGCATCTCCCAAAGACAATCCCCACAGCACAGCATGAGAATCAGGAGGCTGGTAAAGTAACCTTTCAATACACTCTCACCTGTGAGCTGTCTTTAGGTTTGAAATCCAACGAAATGAGTGTGACTGGGCTTCGTAAATATCAAAATAGTTTAGTAATTATGGGACACGATTAATGTGACAATTATAATGATGACACAGGCTATTTGGGCCTAGTAAAGCAACCGGCACAATGGCATTTTACGCTAAAAACTAAAACCACACACACATAGATGTCTGCTCATATTTTTCCTAAACTGATCATATTTAGGTGGCATGAGTACCGAGAGCTTTACTTTGCTGAAAACTGACAGCGTTTGCGATCTTTGTCGTCTGGCAACAGTTTCTAGTGCCACGTCACAAGAATCCCACCAAGTTCTCCTGGCTGACACTTCTACTTCGTCTTTGGGCACAACTCTGCCTTACACTCGGGCGGGAACGTTCCTCTGGGACTGGCGCCCTGGGAGGGTCCCTGGGGGCCCAAAGTCCCGTTTCAGCCAGAGAGCAGAGCAGACCCTGCAAAGAGCAGGATCAACTGAAAATCACACACGGTCACGAAGCACCTGCCGTAGCCAGCAGACACCTCGAAAGCCTCCTCTTCCACCCAGTGCTTAAAAAATAATTTCCATTACGTAAGTGATCTACCACGCAGTACCCTTAAAAACGCACAGCGCCGTAGGTAAGCAGAACTACCACGACCTACACACACCACGCGAGTCCCGGCCCGTCCTCCCCTCAGCGACAAGGTAAGGAGCCTGGCGTGCACCCACCCACCCACCTGTATGCATTTATTCTTTAAACTGGGAACTGAGGACACAAAGCAAGGGGGTCCGACTCCTCAACTTTTCTCTCTGATTCACATTTCCCCCTGGTGGTGGTGATCAGGAAGGATAAAGGAAAACAAATGGTAGAAACCCCTTTCTTTGTGCTATAAGGCTTTAAGGAAAAAAAAAAAAAAACCTAACAATTCTGACGGGCCATCACCATCTGTAGGTTTAGCTTAAAAACAGATTGAAAATTTCACTCGTGATGAAAGGCCCCACCTTCACCCTCGGCTACTTCCCTGCTAGCTGCCACACCTGCTGCTTCCTTGCCTCCCCGCGTTTCTTCAACGGGCAGCTTCTCATTTCTTCGCTATGTGCAAATCTTTCTTTAACACCTTGGGGCTTTCCTGGTTGCCCCAGGAAACTGCTTCCTTGAAATCACACAATTTTCATATTCCTCACCTAAATGCCTTTTTCTCAGTCCTCGTTCTCCATGACTTCTCTGTGCTATCTGAGGCTGCTGATCAATACCTTCTCTACCCACTCAACCAATCTTAGAATCACCACGTTCTACCACGGCACTTTGTCTAAATTCTGCTCATAGCTTCTAAAACTCGGGTCCTCCCAGGCCCGCCCGTTCTATGTTTGGACAGCTGCTGGCAACGAGACAGATCTCCAGCCCCAAATCTGTTCCCCTGAAGTCTCTAACCATCAGTCCTAGTTTTTATCACATAGGACAAGTTTAATCCCTCTCCCACAAACCGGCCTTTGACCTATTTGAAGACAACTATTCTGCCTTCTCTTTTCCAGGGCAATCTTTTTGGGACAGGACCTTCATTTCCTGTGCTACCCTGGCCACTTTTCTACTTGACTACTACGATTTATTCCTACCTCTCTTGGTATGTGGGGCCCAGAAATGAAACAAATACTCCAGGTACATTCTGAAAAGCTCTGCGAAGAGTAATAGTAGAACAACTATGACCCTCCTTAGTGATCCCTTTTAGGCTGTATAGTATTCGCCTGAGATACACAGGGAAAAAAATCTTACAGGATAACTGGTGCATGTGAACAAGTCACCTTCACTACTTCACTCTAGGGAGTTTTCAGGTGGCCTGTGGAAGTGAATATGCAACACCACAGGTAAAAAGGACGAGAAAAGTGGGGCGAACAGACGGAGAGTGGAGGGGCAGCAGGGATGAGCCGCCACACGCCGCCACAGAGCCAGCAGCCCCCCGCTTCGTGGGTCCTGCCAGCGGGCTCAGATCGATAATTATAACTGAAACTGAATGCACTTAATTATGCAATTTTGATCCATTCAATTTTAGCTCCACTAAAACTACATCTTACAACTGGGGCACAGCGAAGGACCACCAAACAAAGGAAAACACTACGATAAAACCGCCCAAACACACTTGGCTCTCCTGACAGGTGTGTCCGATGCCTGGATGCACTCAGGGACCCCTAAAACTGAGAAATTAATGTAGCCACACCAATGGCAATTTCTGATCATGTGGTCCTGACGGCGAACACTTCGATACCCCTTCCACTGGGTATCTGTTCCATCATATCTTGGTCATTTTTTTCCTCACTTCAAGGAAGATCCAAATGCCCTACTGCATGACAGGCAGCAGGGGAAGAGGAACTTATCAGGAAAAACCAGCAACAAAAAGATCACTCAACTGAAACAATTTTGATCAGGGCTCACTCTTAAGGACTATACTGTGACTATCTCGGCCTGTATTCAAGGCCCTCTGGGATTGGCCACCTCACTCCTCTACCACTTCCGCTCCTGTGATGCCAGAGCACAGGACCTGTGCTCTGAACCCGCGGTCCCCAACCCCTGGGGCCTGCTAGGGACCAGTCCGCAGAGCTCTGCCACGTCTGTCTGTGGAAGAACTGTCTTCCACGAAACTGGTCCCTGGTGCCAAAAAGGCTGCGGACTGCGGCTCCAAGCCAAGGTAAACCACTTATTGTCCGCAACACACATTTAAGGTTTCTCCAACTCTGAGCTCAGTTTCTTCAACCTAGAATACTCTCGGTCCAACTCTGTGTTCAAACACTTCCATCACTCAAGCCCCATTCGGAAACAACTTGCTCCATGAAGGTTTCTCTGACACCTCCCGTCAAAAAAAAATCTCTTCACCATTTGGGCTCCATTGAGCTGTATTGTTCTTTTACGGCATCACAGATTCTTGGATATATGTTTTCTTCTTCTGTAATAGGTAACAACATTAAACCTGTAGATTCTACAATCTTTTTAAAGCTGGAAGTTGGGCAATGAAAGGTATATTGATGTCTTTTTTTCAGAACTTAGGACAGGAAGCAGCTGTCCACGGCCATGTTTTCTCCAATAATAAACGAAGAGGAAACAATGTGAGTTTCCAACTTGGGGATGATGGTTAAATTACAGCACATCAAACTGACAGGATATTATACAGAGGTTAGAATAAAAATTCTAACCTAAATGAATACTAAGTAGCCAAATGAAAGCATGCTTATAAAACAAACAATAAACCTAAAAGGCAAAAATATTAAATTACTTCTACCATAAGGCTACAGCTATGTGAAACGTCATATGACAGACAAGGATTATAAAAGAAAACGGAAGATGAAAGGCTGATTTCCAAGGAGGAAGACCTTTCTTTCAACTTGTGATTTCTGATATTGTTGAAAATACATGTGGGATAACTTCAGTGAAAAAGATACACACACAAAGAAACTGGTGGGCACCTCTTATTCTTATAAACCAGGTCACACTAACCTCTGTTCCTTTTGTCACGGAGATGCGAGACTGCTAAATCAAGCAACTGTGATTGACAGGACACAGATGGGCTTCAACAGGAGATAAGACATGCTGTGGACATCATGGGGAATGTGGGCTGGTTGCTACCACATAAATGATTTCAGCTACAAGTTTATAGGAAATTGAAGTCAACAAGTGGACCCCATCCTGGACGGAGGTCCTTAGTGGCTCTGCTCACAGCTTTGTGTCATAATCAGTGACTTAAAGATTCAGAAAGCATGATAATCAAATCTAAAGTTGACATGAAGCTGGCAAGCAATAAACACTTTGAGGGTCAGGATAACTAGGTAAGGATCCCAGTTTCTTTGTTTGTTTGTTTGTTCTTTAAACACAGGGTCTTGCTATGTCGTGCAAGGTGGACTTGACGTCCCGAGCTCAAGCGATCTTCCCCCTCATCCTCCTGAGTAGCTGTGACCACAGGGACGCGCCACTGTCTCGGGTTTAACAGGACACAGTGTGAGTAAGCACAGGGTTCTACACTGGGCTCAGCCAACCAAGTACCCAGCATTAGAGAGGTAATGATCAACAGCAGTTCCCATAAAACCAACTTGAAATAAGTTTACTTTAAGCTCAGCAGCAGTCTTCAGTGTGCTGTGGTACCAAGAAAACCAATTTAACACTAAATGGCTGAACTCAAAACTATTCCCTCTACCAAAGCCCATTTCAAAGTATCATCACTTTCAAGAGACCTACTCTGTTTCAAATTTTGCTAATCCCAATTTCTCATGAAATTTCACTAGAAAAGCATGTTTGTGTGCTAAATTCAACTATATTTTACCTTCTAATTGTTTCACATAATTAAGTTTTGTCACCTTAAGTCACCTCTCAAAGCAGGAATCATGTTTCACACACTATTGGCACATGCAGCCCATTAAGTCTTTATTGAACTGAATTATGAAATGCTGATGAAATGTAAAAAGAACCCAAGTGTAAAACAAGAAAAGGTTTTAAAAAGTGAACAGCGATACTTACTAAGAATATTTTCGATATGCCAAAGCACATATGTTCTTCTAACCATGTTGGCATTTACTCCTACATGTAAAAATAAAAGGAAGAACTATGGTAATCATAGCTGTGATTAAAACTATAATTTGTACTGTCTAATAAAAAAGAGGTATTTTTTTAAATGTGAGGTTACTGCCAAAGATAAAAAAAATGAAGAGTAAAAATGAAAGAGATTAACAGACGAGAAGAAATACAAAGAGACAATTCAATAATAAGCAAAAACTCACAGCATTTCCGATGTACAACCAAGCTCATTCAAGGGAAATTTCATAGGCAAAAAATCATAATAGAACCACACTTTTAGAAAAGTGGATTTTAGAAGAAGGGCATTTTCTTGGGATTATTTCCCCAGATAAAATGATTTTGAGATGATTTCCTACAAAATTTCCACTTTAACCATATGCAAAATTCTACCCATTTATAGAAGAATTTCTTGTTATAACAATCTCTGTAGAAAAAACTACGTTTTAAAAAAAGACTAAGGAAACTCATTTTGCTAAATAAAAAAGACCTGAAATCAACTTGTGCCGATTCTCAGAGACTTAAAGTAACAGTCAGCAAAGTCTGAAGTCTTCTCGGAAGATCTCTAAATATCCAGACAGGAAGCAAGAGGAACACAGAAGTTCTTTTCATTTCTCTTTCCAATTGGAGGGCTTGATTTAGAAAGAAAAAGGAAAACACAAGTCAACAACTGACTACACTGCTAGACCTTGGACACTAGAGATTGGCTATTTTGAGAGCCCCTCAAAAGCAATGAGGACACAAGCCTCAGAGGGGAGACTGCAGATCAGATTTAAACATAGCTTCTTTGTACGGCAGTGGGTGTGGCAGCCAGTTGGTCTCGGAGAAATGCATCAAGCAAGCTGGCCCGTGACAGTGGTACGGAGGCAGCACACCAACCAACCCCTGGTCACGCACTGCCACACACAGGGAAATAAACGGGGTTTCACGGGGGCAGCGAGGCCTCGCATGTGGGATCTGTACCCGCATAAGGCACGGCAAAGAGATACTCTGGCTCCAGAGAGAGAAGGCAAATAACCCCAAGGTTAAAACACGCATCTCTTCCTGGAAAGTGGCAGAGCGCAGTCCGAGGGCCGGGTGAGGCGTGCCAGAACGAAGGTAACAGGGGCGAATGACAAACGGTATTTTGAGGCATTGTCCTGGGGCGGCCTGGTCACATGCAGTGTCCAGGTGGCTATTTCCTAATAGAAATGAGAAGATGGACACAGAGCGGTGACTCAACAGGGTGACTCAACAGTTTGCTGGGAATTTCAGTCTGATGAACGCCAACAGCTGATTCTGGCTTCACGTGTCGGGCTGAAAATGTGTCTTCTCAGAAAACAAAGGACAAATGCCACTCGAAATGAATAATGTAGAAGAGACGGCAATTTGGGGGAGGAAATATGTGTTCCCATTATTTTGGGAGGAAATACGTGTTCCAATTATCTTGAGAGAAAGGACAAGCACAGACCCACATGGACCTAGACTCTGGGAAGGATCATTTCAAACACAGAGGGAAAGGAAGAAAACAAAAAAACAGCAGGTTCTAGGATAACAGACCCTAAAATAAAATTCCTTTTGGGAATAAGAAGAGAGTCTAAAAAAGTCAATCATGAATGATCTGAATGAGAGAAAAAGGAAGAGAGACCCTTCCCCCAAATCCTACTGTAAGAAGACATACTCAGTAGACAGAAGAAGGGATATCAACTCAGGGCTATCAGTAGCAAGCCCAGGATGTTCAAAATCAGAAGGAGCTGAGCCTACCAAAATGAAAGAGCTTAAGATAAAACCCAAGAGCCTTTTCCAGTGCAGGTTGAGTATCCTTTATCTGAAATGCCTGGGACCAAAAGTGTTTGGATTTTTTTTCAGATTTTGGAATATTTGAATCATACCAATTGAGCATCACAAATCTGAAAATCCAAAATCTGAACAAATTTCGAATTTTGGAGAATTTCCAATCTGAGACGCTCCAACTATACTTTCAAAATAAGGAGACATGCCTACAACTTGGAGAAGCTAGTGTAACGTTAATAGAGAAGGCAAGAAAACAGGGTTCTCCGTACCTGTGTCACCTCCACTTTCTTCAGTAAAGAGAGTGGCGGACAAACTACAGCACGTGAACAAGCGTGAGAGAGAGAACACTGAGGTTCAAGACAGCTGGGAAGTCGGTGAGTCAGTACCTTGCCTTCCTGAATGAGGTAAGTCTCCAGGATCAGAATTATATCTCACGATGCTCAATAAATTTGTTCTTTTGAGAAATTAGTCTGATACTAAAGATAAATAATGACTTAACTTTTTGAGGATAAAAACACTGGATTCCATAAACTGCAGACTAGAAAACCATGTATTAATTTCCTGAAGAACTTTAAAGAAAAATTATAGACGTTTGTACATTTTTATACACATATAGATAAATCTTTGGAGAAAACACAGACTTTCACAGTAAGCTTATGGTTTTTTGCTAATATGACTGGTAGCTGACAATCAGGAAATGCCATAAAGGACCTTAATTTCATCAAAACATTTGATCCACTGCATACTGAGTTTATTTTTTGTCAGATAAGGACACAAAAAAAAAAAATTGAAAAGAAATCAATGTGCTAAGATGGTGATGGTGTGGCTTCTTTTTCTGGCCATTAAAATTTTTTCCCTTCACTATTGCCGTAATGCTTATTAAATCACATAACCTTAAAAAATTAAGACTTAGTTTACTCATTTGTAAATACAGTTCATGAGGCTCCATAATTTCTACAGTCTAGCCAATCACCAAATTTGGATTCTGCTTTTTGAGGGACAGAGTGGGAAGATTTAACTTATTTTTTAAAGAAGAAATGGGGTTGATCCTGACTTCCCGCATGAGTTAACGGTACGGCGCAACTGCTGAACTGCAGGAAAAGAACGCTGTACCTTACGTGGAGGCGATGGTGTCTGTGTTCCGCACCGGCTGGATGATACCTGGCCCGAGGTGCTGTGTTCAGTGTGGCTGCCTTATTTAAGAGGGATGCTAACTAACTCAGGTATGTCCAAAGGACAGCAATTGGAATGGTGAAAGAGTACAAAAATCTTACCACGAAGAACAGCTGAAGCATCTGGAGAATCTTCTCCTAGATATAAAACTAGAAAACTAACGCTCTCCTCACATACACGCAGAAATGCTACTACCTGGAAGAAAGATGAGTGGTGGCACACATAACTGGAAACTAACAGGAGACAGACTTTAGCTCAATACAGGACAGACACCGTCTAATCATGGCACTGGCTGTGGGCTGCCCATCAACAGAAGTATTCAAACAGAGGTGGTACGAGCATCAGTCAGGGTAAGAGAGGCTGGAGAAGAGCTCTGAGGTCTTCTTCGAGGATTTGAAGGAATCAAGATTTCCTGGTTTTAACTCTGCCTTCTTAAATTAAGGAAGTTCTTGATAAGAATGAGTAACATCTGGGAATGGTCTAGATTGGTGTTTCCAAACCAATTCTATGAGACGTTAACAGGCATGCTGCATTCAAATAAGGTTGAGAAACACTGTAGGTTACACGTCACATTTGAAGAGTCAATCCATAGCGCACACTGGCTTTAAGTGATCTTGCAGTTAGCAGATCTATGTTTTGTTTAACCCAGCTGTGGATGGACACTCAGTTCGTCTCATAGAAACCTCACTGTGACGCAAGTAAGGCTATCCCCCCTACATTTCTTTTTAGGGCGAAAAAAAAAAAGCTTAGATTTCTGCTTTCAGGAATTAATCAGCAAAAGAACCTTACTGAAAGGCATGTAATTAACCACACACTGACTCAAAGGAGCTCAGGGCTAGAGGAAACCTAGGAATTTGGCCCACGCTCTCAGTGCTCAATCCTCCTCTACGCTCTCTTTACTGCTGAAACAGCTCCATGATCTCAAGAGAGTAAGAGAACTACTGTGTGCCAGGCACTGTTCTAGGCACTGAATTTGTGTTCTCATTTTAATTTTCACAACTTATATGGTTATCCTCTTTTTTATAGGTGAAGAAAGTAAGTCTCAGCGAAGTGACATCATTCGAATGTCAAAAGAACTACTAAGTGACAGGGCTCCACGTCTCCTGAGATCATAAAGGCTGCTTCTTCCAAAAAGAGAACCACCAGGAATAGGATTTGATATAATGGTTAGCAGTAACACCCCAAATCATTTTCTTCTTCATAAAGAACCCAGAATTCACAAAAGCCCTTCTGCGTTATAAGTACAAGAATGTTGCCTTATTCTTTGATCATTTTCAGAACAACTTTGACTGATACACTTATTCATGTGAGAAAAAATGCTGAACAGGTTTGGATGCTAACATATATGGTCATTTTTAACCTCATTTACCAGAACTTCCGTTACAGAAAAGATTCTATTTGCTACAAAAGATGTTTAGTAGTCATGCTTTTACCCTCTCAAGATTTTAATCCTTAAGGCCCCTGGCTTCCAAAAATCCTAGTTCCTTAGTTAATTAGATGATGATGTAGCTTCTGCAAAATAAGAGTTTAAGTTTTTGGATCTAGGAGACTTCACTGCTATTCAGGGCATTCCTCACTGTCTTTACCTTTCATTCCTTACCGAGAACATCACCCGTAGCCATGATGTCACATGTGTACATAGCGGCCATCAGACGCTGAGGTTTCACCTGCAGTGCGTAGCGACACGCTTCTTTCATGGTGGCAATGAGCTGTCCCGAGAAAGGTCCGTAGCAGTCAGTGAGTGGAGACTCCCCCTTCTGGGCTGTCCTCTTCTCAAAGGGCTCTGAGCAGTCACCTTGCTGCTCTTGGTTTTCGTCTCCACCAGAACAGGTTTTAACTTCTCCCTGTCCCCCTTTCACCAGATCACTTTGTTCTTGATTCTGTTTATCACTTGTTTCCTGTTCCTCAAATTTACTTAGGTCCCATTTTTCCAGAACAAAACAGACACCCATGAGAGGCTCCTCGCACATGGGGCCAGAGAGGGTTGCTAGCTGGAAGCCACTCACAATGCTGTTGCCCAAATCTCGGTATCTACTGGCTTCTTTTGAAGCTTTGCCAGCTGGGCCTGGCCACACTGGGTTCTGAAAATCCTCACTTTTATTGACTAGTATGTTGGGCCCACATTTTCTTGGGCCAAATGACCAGATTTGGTCAACAGTGTTCCTCCATTTTCTCCCTGTTAGGTGCTGCTCTAGTTTTCCTTTGAATTCCAAAATTTTCTCTTGAGTCTTCTGATTAATCATCTGAGTATCTTTACCCTCATTCAAAGAGGATGTTAATTGTTCCATAGAACGGATCAAATCACTATTTTCTTCCAGAATCTGAGTGACTTCTTCTGGAAGGGGCATGGCCCGAACACTAAGCGTGGCAAGCTTATTGGGAGTTGTCATGGTGATCAGCCCATCAGAGTCAACCTGGATTCCTTCAGGGATTTTGCTCTGATCTTCTTTCGTTTGGTGTATCACTGCAACTTTTTGTTGTCTGCCTATTTCTTCATTGACCATGTCAACTTTCGGGGGTTTTGTGATTGTTTCTCTGAATGGAATAATGGGTTCAGATACACTGATATGAATCTTTGCAAACCTACGGACAAATTCAAGAGAAACAACAAAAGTTTATAATCAAAATAGCATCAAAGCTCCCATGTAGAAATACTACACAATGGAGATTCTGCAAAAACACAGAAACATAAGAATTATGTTACGAAAGCTCTATAATTTACATTGTATCACAATTCAAACACCGCTTTCTTTCAGACTGAAGACTATCTCTAATGGGAACATACCTCCAGGGAGATCCTTGCATGTACTGGGATTTCACTGCTTTGTTCATTTTCAAGAAAAACAAACCACTAAATAGACTATGTATTTAGATAAGAATGTTTCACATGGAAAATAATAGGATTTGACATATGAATTCTTTAAAATATTATCTGCCAATCTAAGAGCGTGGAGAAGAAGAGCCCAATGATTACAAGTCCAAACAGACACGGACTCACAGAACTTCAGGGTAACTAGTCGAATCCTCACAAAGCATTGGGCTTTGATAATGAGGCTCACAGCAAGGTTAGTTTAGCACCATTCGGGGAGTTTGTCTACAGCTGCATTTTACAAAAGAACTTTCTGCAGTAACGAAAACGTTCCTTGTCTTCACTGTGATTACTGAACACTCGAAATGTGACAAGTACAATAGAGGAAATGAATTTTTAATTTTATTTAAATAGCCACACATAGCTACTGAGCATTTTAAATGTGGCTAGTGTGACTGAAGAACTGAATTTTTGATTTTATTTGATTTTAACTAATTTGAGTTTAAACAGCTGCACGTGAGTAGTGACTACTGTACTGGACACGACCGCTGCCCCAGTCTGTCACCAAATTCAGAAAGCCCCTCTTCCCACATGCTGTTAAGTTTAGTTTCCTACTGGCCTTTCTTCCACGTAAGTTACAAGGTCACAGAGCTTCAGAATCCACGCTCTCAGTCATGCTTACTGAAAAACTGAATTGAACAGCATGTTAAAGGAATGATTCTCCACAATACTAAGTAGTTTTTATCACAAGTTACATAAAAATTAATTTGTATTAGGAGATCTATTTAAATAAAACATCGCATTTAAAATGTCAAAGTAATCTATGTAACCACCTTTAAAAATGATACTTTAGCATTTGATAAAATTCAAGACCCATTTTTGATTTTTTAAAAAAGAAAAGCACTTTTAAATCTTAAGAATACGAAAATATTTTTTAAATTATCATTACTTAAAGGAAATATGTTCATATACTGAGAACACTGAAGAAAATCAACTGCAAACCTACCGAGACTGTGAGAATGTATCTATGACGCCATCCTCGTATTGTCGCATTATAAAACCAAAAGAGCTATATGCCACTTTAGTCCTCCAAATTTCTGAGCTCCCAAGAAACCTACAGCAATCACTCTATGATTGATTAAAACCACACCACGCTGTGGAAGGAAGTACGTGCATGGCTGCCACACCTACAAAGCGCTTCGGGACACTAAAGGTCTTCCATATTCTAGCAACGCAGAGTTTGTTATATCTAAAAGTACAGTAGCCGCGGACCGTGTCACAGTAATTTCCTGTGGCTTTCTGCAATATCTGATTATTGCTACCTTGAGATCCAGATGCTGAAACCTCTGATGGTTTCTCTGGCCTGGGGACTACAGTCTCCTTCTCTCCCCTTCCTGTACATAACCCATTCCTAAAAACGTGTGTGGAAGTTGAAAACGAAGATTATGTAATACTAAAAGGCAGGCTCTGTCCTAGGAGAATTTTTAAAATTCTACAATTTTATACATGTTCTTCATGTTAAGTATAATTGTGAAATTTAAGTCATATAGAACAGTGCACAAAACAAAAATCTCCTGACCTACACTCACTTATCTCAAAGTGAACACCCTTGTAAACAGCCACCCACGTCAAGAAACAGAACATTCCTGGTCCTCAGAAGGTCCCACTATGCCTTCTCCTAATCCCATGAAGGTAACCACGCTCCTAATTTCTACTGTACTACCCTTTTTTTCCTTGTTTTTATCACCTAAACATGTAACCCCGATATTCTACACTTTAGTTTGGACTGCTCCTTGAACTTTATATAAATAGAATCAAACAACTTTTTTTGCAAGTGGCTTGTTTTGCTCAGTTATGTTGTAAAATTCACCCATGTTTCACACAGCTGTAGTTTTTGTTCACTGGGATTATTCTACACAATTCATTGTATGAATATACTACATTTATCCATTTTAATGTTTGAGTTAATTCCAACTTTTGCGTATTAAAATTTTGTTGCTGTGAGCATTCCTGACGCACTGCGCCCAGCTTTGTGTCGTGTACACGTAAGAGCAGGAAAGGGAGATTTGCCAAGCCGGAGGAAGTGCCTGTTACCTATCATCCCTTAGTGGATAACACTACACCGTATTCCAAAGTAATTGCACCAATTCACATTCCTACTAGTTGACACAGGTGAGCTCCTACTGCTCCGTATCTTTGCCATTTAATAACGCCACTTTAAAAAATTCCAGCCACTCTAGTGGGTATGCAGAGGTATGTTACTTTGGTTTTAATTTTCATTTCATCAGTTACTGCTAAGTCGAATGCTTTTTCAGACATTTATCAGCTTTTAGAATTCTCCCTTGTGGAGTCCCCGTTCAAGTCTTTGTATCATTTTCTATTGGATTGCTGCTTTTCTCATTTATTTTTAGGAATCCTTTATATACCAGGGATGTAAGTCTCTTGTCTGTTACAGGTATACAAAGGTCTTCTCTAACCCTGTGGCTTGCCTTCCTATTCTCTTAGTAGGGTCTTTTGATGAGCAAACTTTCACTTTGTCATCAGTGCTTTTAATATCCTATTTACAAAGGTTATTTCTTACCCTGAGGTCTTGGAGATATTCTCTTATAATATCTTCTAGACACTTTATGGTTTTGTCTTTTATGTTTTAATCTACAATCCACCTGAAATACCTGTCTGAGTACAGTGTGAGGCAGAGGTCTAGTTTCATTTTTTCTACATGGACACCCAACTTGCCAGCACCATGCACTGAAAAGCCTGTCTTTCCCCACTGTTCTGCAGGGCCCCCTATTTCTGGACTCCCTATTCTAGTCTGTTACTTTACTCATCTATCTTTGCATCAATATCACATAGTATTAATTATTATAGCTTTAAAATAAGACCCAATTTCCAGTACAGCAAGAACTCCCCCATGTTCTACTTCTTCATCATTGGCCCTGTCCATTTCTACACACATTTTAGAAGCAACCTGAAAATTTCCAACACACATATAAACTTACTGGGATTCTGACTGGGACTGCTTTGAATCTACCAGCAGTTTGGGGAGAGGGAACACCATCCTAACACTGAATTTTTCAAACCATGAAGATGGTACACCCCCTTTTTACGTTTTATAGTTTTTACCCACAGGGCCTATAGACATGAAATATTTTTGTTCCTACATAGTTGATATTTTTGTTGTTACTGTAAATGGTAATCTTAAAATAATGTTCATTTTCTGTTTATCACTGGTACGTAAAAAATCTTTTGCATATTAATCTTGAACACAGCAACCATACTGAATTTATTTACTAATAGTTTCTATAGATTCTTTTTGATATTTGTTCATATCATAACATCTGCAAATTATTACAGTTTTATTTTTCCTGTCTTGTCAATTTCCTGTCCATATTATTAATTTTCTATTCTTCTTTACAATACTACCCAAGACTTCTAGTACAACGTGAAATAAAACTTACAATACTGGGTACCGTTGTCTTATTCCTGATTGCAAAAGGAAAACTTGCAAAAATTTCACAAGTGTGCGCGTTTGCTATAGTTATTCTGAAGATACTCTTTATCAGTTTAAGAAAGCTTTCTTTTATTCCTAGTTTGCTAAGAGTTCTGATCATGTGTGGACACTGAATTTTATCAAGTACTTTTCATCTACTGAGATGATTTCTCTCTCCTTTTTCCCTGTTAATTGGTAAATTTACATTGATAAAATTTTTAATGTTATTTCAACTTTGAATTCCTTTGACAGTTATAGGACTATCAAGTCTCCTATTTCTTAAGTTAGATTTTTCTAGGAATATTTACATTTCCTTTAAACTTTATCAGCGTTAACTGTTCCTAATATTCCCTTATGTTTCTTAGCCCAGGACAAGCTACCCAGCGCTCATTCATTAAGGTGCCCTGACTCCCACATGACAAGGGGGCACTTGAGGACGCGATGGCCTTTTATCAACACCACGTAACTCAGCTTTCTGAGAGTTCCGAAACAACCCCGCCGTGTTCACAACACACTGCCTGCCTAGGCCCCCGGATAAACCCCTCCAGCAGCCTATCCCTTTCTGTACTTGGCCTGGTGACTTCTCTGCCGACCATCCACACATGTGGGACAGGGAGATTCTTCTGTACTTGGGTCTTCTTGTTTTGGGAGGAAGGGAGGGGGTTAACAGCACTTTCAGAAATTAGAATTTTCAGGAAAATTAGTTAATGAAAACTTCAGAATCTGTAAGGTATCTTATAAAGCAGTACGTACTTTTTCAAAAGCAGATGTGTTATTGTTTTTATGACCCTCATTCGACAAAAGTCTAAATTATTTTCAGGTATTTGGGTATGGATATTTTCTAGAAAGGTCTACATAGGGGGGTTTCTAGAATGAAAATGTTTTTATACCTTAAGGGAACATTTTTAGAAAACTAATTTCTCTTATTCTCAAGCATAGTTTTTTTTTTCTCCTGAGATTAAAAAGTCTCCACAATGAAAACCAAGAGATAAAAATGAAAAAAGATTAAACAAAGATGAAAATACGTAACTAAAAAATTAATTTCGGGGAGTAAAATCAGGAAGGGAAGAATATTACTTGAAATATAATTCTAAGTAACAAAAAGCATAATTTTTAAAGAGGAATTAATGATCTGAGAAATGTAAGATTATTTAACGTGGATTTTAAGTTGGTAGAGGAGAGTGAAAAGAAGAAAATAATTCAGCTTAAAGACACAAGCAAACAAACAACATTTCAAATGTTTTTGAGGAAACCTTCCGAGAATTAAGTTATTATTTTAAAAAATATTATGCCTTATGATTTGCCCAATTAGCATTATTCTCTAACGTTAGAACCTCCAGAAATTTCCAGAAAATGGTAACAGAAGTGAAAGAGATAAAAGACCTACCTTCTGATTTTGTATTAATTATGGCTCAGTGAAAAAAGCAAAAACCTGCAACACAATTTTAAACTGAAGAAAAGACACGGCAACACTCCCAGGCTGGTGGGAGTTCCCACAAAACCCCACAAACGGCTGCAGCGGCAGCTGCCCCTGTTCCGTCCTTAGCGGGGTGGTCGCTACGGTGTGGCTGCCACCACCACCAATCCCACTGGGTGTGGCAAGGACTAAACGAGATAAATAGCACTTAACACAGCGAACGCCATGTAATATTTAATATGGAATTATCTCAATCATTTATAATTATCTTAGTTATGATTTTTACTGTAGTCCCAGAAATTTTAAAAATAGAGGACCATTACAGAGCAACCCACAATTCTTTTTTCACTAGTAAGCACAGAAATGTACATTAACAATGAACACCTTTTATATGTTTTCTAGGTTGGTGGAATTTTTTTTTTAAAAATGATGATATGCAAGGTTGGGAAAAGTTTGGGAAAGAAGGCACTTTCAAATATTTATTGCTAGTTATAATATAAATCAGAACAGCCTTTCTTGAGGAAAATATGGATCACAAGCCTCACACATATACTTTTTGAGCCAGCAATAATACGTCCAGAGGTTTATCGTAACCAAATAATCAGAGCTGAGTATACAGATATCTGTGTATATTTGAACAGGCACAGAACAGAGTGGATTTATAAACCTGAGTACAATGGTGGTCGTTTCTGTATGGTAACTGATTCTTTTTATTCTTCTGTATTTTCCTAATTGCTGCAATAAACATACATTGTCATTGGAGCAAAGAGGAAAAACATTATTTACAAAAAGTGCCCATTTCATGACACTTACATATCACCTTCACGGAGGAGGGTTTACACTGTAGAGACACGTCAATAAGAAGTCTGTCCTAATCACAGCCCACATTTACAAAACAAGACTTTGTTGTGCTGCCCTGATATGCTGTGTGTGTCTGTGTCTATGCTTAAACTACACAGACATGAAAATACTTCATGACTCAAGCTAAAAGTGCAAGATTATTCAAGTGTAGGCAGTGAATGCCAATTTTCAGTTATCAAAAATTAAATCTATGATCCAAGAACAGTTCTGAGTGGAAGGCATTTCATTTTTCTCCAAAAAATAAGCCCTGGTCTAAGTTAAACTGGTTTAGGAAACACTGAACATCCCACCAATTCTGGAGTTAACACTTCTCAGGCTCTACCATTTGCACCCAACCTTTGTTTCAAGTCGTCCAGGCATCTCTGAAGGTGGACTTCCCCTGCAGTGACTAAAACGTGCTCTCCTGTTTCCTGAATTAGAATCTGGACACAAGGATCAGCTTGGTTCAACAGCTTCATTCCTCTCACGAGCTGAGGCATCTCACCTAGGTTGACAAAATGGAACACTGATTAAAGGCGATGTATCGGGACTAGCACAATCTAAAGACAATGGCCATGGCCACTGAAGGGAAAACCACATTGAAACAGAGTCTTAACAATTTATTTTTCTTCCAGATAATGCAGTGATGTCAAGAAAACTGCCACCTAATTTATTTGCACAGTGAACATGAGATACTCAGAAGCGTATCATCAAGACTCCCAAAGCTAACCTATAACTTCTTTACTCAGTACATGTAAACTACCGTTACTGTGAATTCACCTAAATCTTTTTACAAATATACACATTATATACCTAGAAACGTAGCAGAGCACTTCCTCAGACAGCATTTACAAAATCAACACATGAGCAAAAGAAGTTATTAGTATGATATTCAAGAAACTGCACCAGAGCCTCATATTTAAAATATTTACGAAACTGCCTGAACTGCCTGCGGGTTTCAGAATACCCTAATATTATGACACTTTATCCAGCGAGCTAAATCTGCATTGCATTTTGTGTGTGCTTTTGGGACATAGCTGCTTTTTCCCTATAGTTCCTGGGAGCTAAGGGGAGGGCTGGGAATTGTGCTCTGTGTCTTGGGTTCAGCTGCTTTCCCACCTGGCCGCACACACTCTGCTGCTGCCTCCGCTCGCCCAGGACAGGCCAGAGGAGGTCTCTCTCTGCTGCATGAGGAGACCTTGGCTTTAAAGGCATTTTTATGCAATCTTGTTTCAATTCTACATTTGAAAAGACTTAACATGCCAAACAAACAAAACCACAGAAACTTTCCACAATGCAGGGATTTTTCAACATGTTTTACAAAAGTTGATGAATTTTGGGTAGAAGAAAAGAGAACTTTTGTACCTATTTATTTTTGAAATAAAGACCTTTTAATAAAGATACTTTATGGCACTAATAATGTGCCAGACAAGCACTTTACATACACGAACTCGTTAACTATTTGGCAGGTAGAGTCATTTTACAGATGGGAACAGGTGGAGAGAAGCTAAGACACTCGCGCTCAAGGTCACAGGGTAGCTAAGTGGCAGAGCCGGGTTTGGCGGTTTGGCAGCTGGGCATCTGGCCATGGGCCCCACACTCCCTGGGTGGACGTCAGCACCCTGGTGGGTCAGGAGGCGAGAGCCGCACGGGGGAGACGTGGCATCCTCAAGGAAGACAGGGAGCGGGTTTCACTGGATCCAGGGCTGACGGAGGCACCTCCATTTGTTCTTTTTCAGCATAACCGTAGTTTTCCTTTGCCTAATTAAGTGGATTTACATATACTGTCTAGTGTTAACTAAACCTTCACAGAATTTGAAACCGGGCTTAAAAGGATTCCTGCACAGAGGCCACTGATGATACTAATAACACAAGCACAAGGGAACAATAAAAAAAGAAATGTCAAAGCTCTTTGTCAGTTCTCCACCAGCCAAATTACAAAGCAAAAACCATGGCTATCACCAGGATGAGAATCTAACAAACACTTAAAATACATGTGTGTATATACATACACTTAAATGTGTCTCTTCAAGGTAACAATACAGAAAAATTTTTTTCAAAAGAAATTTGAAACATAGAGACATTTTGAAATTAGATGTTTGAAAATGCTACAACCACTGACGGTCATTTCGTTGCCAAAAACAACATCAACATTTCATGCATAAATGTATAAAACCTCTTAAAATTTGGAAGGTGATCTTTCTATTTTAAAAAATCTTCTAAATATATAATCAATAAAGATATAAAAATCAACACCTTCTAACTGGTACAAGAAAAACCAACATTAGGAAAAATATTCACTATCCGCATTTCATCCAAACCTTTGTATAATTTGGCAAATGGGATTCTAAAATGACACCGTGATTCAGTAAAGGCAACCCAATGACTCACTTCTTCCATTTAGTCCATGTAACTTTGCGGGGTGCCTTCTCCAGTGACAACAGCCATTAAAATCAAGTGGTATAATAAATGGAACCTGGAAGTAGACTTTTGAGCATTTTGAACAGCCGTTATCACAAAGTGTTCCAGCAAGATGTTTAAAAACAATGAAGCATTACTGTGGCAGCCAGGACGACCCCAACCATCCTTGCTCCTGACAGTCACACTCCTGTGCAGTCCCCTCCCACAGTGAGTCAGGGCTGGCCTGTGTGACCAATAGAGCACTGTGGATGTGTGATCACTGTGGGATGAGTGATCACTGTGATGATGTGTGATTCCCAAGGCTAGATCACAAAAGGCGTCATATTAACAGTTTCCGCCTTAGTGTCTGGACTGCTGGCTGAAGCCAATCACATGCTACGCTGCAGGACACTCCAGCACCATGTAGAGGACCCCTGTAGAAAGGAACTCAGGTCCCCAGACAGCACCAAATTGTGAGCCCATATGAGTGAACCACCTTGGAAGTACAGTTAAACCTTCGGATGGCTGCAGCCCAAGTGTGACATACGACTACAATTGCATGAGAGGCCCCAAGCTGAACCCTTCCAAATTCCTGTCCAAAGAAATCGTGAAAAGTGGTAATTTTTTTACTAAAGATGAGGTCTTGCTGTGTTGCCAGGCTGGTCTCAAACTCCTGAGTTCAAGTAATTCTCCCACCTTGGCCTCCCAAGTAGCTGGGACAATGGGTGCATGCCACCATGCCCAGCTCAAAAAAAAAAAAAAAATTAGGCCAGATGTGGTGGCTCATGCCTGTAATCCTAGAACTTTGGGAGGCTGAGGCACAGGATCACTTGAGGTTAGGAGTGAGACCCCCCCCGTCTCTAGAAAAAAATAGAAAAATTAACTGGGCGTAGCTACGCACACCTGTAGTCCCAGCTTCTTGGGAGGCTGAGGCAGGAGGATTGCTTGAGCCCAGGAGTTTGAGGTTGCAGTGAGCTATGATGATGCCACTGCACTCTACTCATGGCCACAGAGCAAGACTCTGTCCCCCCAACAAAAAAAAATTATTGTTGTTTCACTAAATTCTGGAGTAATGTGTTACACAGTACTAGATAACTAATACAATTATAAAGCACTATCATAAATAAATGATATATATGTCTATATATATACTGTATCTCCAACCATACATATAATTATTGATTTCATTTTAATCTCAATTTTTAAACAATTCCTATTTTTGTGTCTCATCATGTAGATCTGTGGTCTCCAAACCCTGGGCCAGGAACCGTCACTGGTCTGTGGCCTGTCAGGAACCGGACCTCACAGCAGCAGCGGGCAAGTGAGCCAGCAAAGCTGGCTCTGCATTCGCAGCTGCTCCCCGTCACTCACCATCCCCCCGACCCTGGGTCTGTGGAAATACTGTCTTCCATGAGGCTGGTCCCCGGTGCCAAAAAGGTTGGGGACTGCTGAAAAATATTACCACAAAAGTTCATTTATCTATACAAACACACATATAGAAAGTATTTTTTTTTTTTGTTACTGACATGGACAAAGAAAGAAAGCATTCTGGAAACAGTGACTCTGATCTCAGATACACAGGATTTCTTGAAAATCCTGTGTGAGGGCCCAGAATCATCACTGAGGCAGAGGTCTGAATCCCGACTCCACCACTAACCGTACGGCCTTGGGCAAGTTAGCTAACTTCTCTAAGGTGAAGATGAGGATAAAAATAGCTTCCTCATGCATAGGGCTGGGGGGACGATCAAATGAGATGATCAAGGTAAGATCCGTAGTATGGCATGAGGCACACAGTAAGCATCAACTATAATGATGAAAATAATAATGGCTTTGGAACATTCGCAGTTCTCCGGGTCGAGTTTTGAGCAGACCTGCGGGCGTGGGCAGAGGGTGGCCACCGTGACATCCTGACTCCTGCTTGGGAAATCAAGAGAAAGGAAAGTGGAAGAACAAATGCTCAGGGTCTGCTTCTTCCCGAAAGAAGAGGCAAAGGTCGTCTTCTAGATTAGGCAAAACTGCTGTCATAACGGAAAAGAAGGGCGGCCCTGCGGACACATCATTTATTCAAGAGTAACAGCGGATGTACCCAGGGCCTCTCAGGGCAGCATTGCCGGGGAGTCTTGGTGTAAGAGGGTGAGACATCCCAGCAGTCATCAGACACGTAATTCATGGAGAAAGGGGCTGTTACCCCAAAGTAAGAACGAGCAAAGAGTAAACAGACAATAAATATCCTCCAAGGGCTCCAAGGGCTTGCAAGCTTCCCAAGCACAGCACTAGGGAAGCTTCCCCAGAAATCCCGAATGTGACGTGAGATGCTGACACTGTAAAAACACCAAGAAGACAGAACAAAGAGTGTAAAGTCCAGACACTGAAATTCACAGACGGGGTACCCTCAGTAATGCAATTAAGAAACGCATGGTAAATTCAGAAAAAATACACTTAATTGAAAGACAAAGTTAACAAACACGCTCTTAAAATGTATGAAGAAAACTACGTGCCCCTTCTAACTACTTTATTTTTTTACAAAGATCAGAAAAATTTAATGAAAACACATATGAGTAAATGCACTTTGGCCTTCAGATGGATACTCCTAAATTATTCTATTTATTAGACTACTTCATCTGTACAAAGTAAAGGAAATCAGTCTGTGAGTCTGCTACGGGGCAGGAGATACGGTAGGTACAGGATGCTTCATCTCATGTAGCCAAAGCTGGACAGAAGCTGGTTCTGCTGCCACCTTAGGGTTGGGCTTTTACTTGGCTTGGATAACAGGGGCACAGAGTAGCACACAACCACTGAATAGCCTTTTAAAAATTATAAATTTCTATTAAAATATAATGGCTTAAGTTATCAATTATTATTTCCTACTTTTAAAATTTAGAGGCAAGTGCAACAGAGAAAAACTATTTAAGAAATAAGATACAAAGAAAGAAATACTAGAAACATCTAAGAATAAGCCATGGTTGCCAGAATCAGATGTCACAACGTAAATAAAACTCAGCTTTCCTGTATGTGTTTCTTAGGGTTGGACGCAGGGGACAGTGGTCAGAGCCAGCCCAGCAAGTAGAATAAAAGAACAGAACCATGAAGGGCCAAGATCTGGACAAGATCAAAAAGAGGAAGCAGGCTTTATACAAAATGGAGTAAATCCATACGGCAAGCAAGGCACCGTGTCAGTCCACAGCCACAGGCCAGGAAGAGTCCTGTCTCTGAGGCCCAGGCAGATGGCTGTTTACTAGGACTGAGCCCAAAGGTCCCAGGTACAGTCTTCCAAGTGTGTGCTATAGGGGTTGCAGAATCCTCACTGGCTAAGGACATGGCTGAAAACGTGAGTTTTCAGAAGGCCCCCGCTCTGGGGAGAGGAAGGATATGTAGGTACAGGAGCAATGAGGTCATTACATACCTCAACAGAAAACTACCATTCTGCACATTTGTTCTTTGGTTCCCTTAGAGCATGGTCTGGAGATTCTTCCCCGATTACCACTAGGCACTGGGGACAGCAGTGTCACAGGGATAAGGGATCAGTGACAGCAACAGGAAGCGAAATACAAGAGTTAAAAAGGACTGACCGGGCACGGTATAGACCAGACTGCAGAGTCAGTATTACACGGTCAGTCACACGTGGGTGTCACGTAGCCAGCAGGAAAGGGGCAGGAAGTGGTTTCCAAACAGACAGGAAATGTTCAGTGTCCAGATAATCTAGCAAACCCAGAGGGAAGAGGCAGGAGGCAGATGGTAGATTTTGAGTCAAGGAGCTTGGGATGAGAGTCTAATTAAGAAGCAGTCACTTAAAACATCAGCTTTGCGGAGACACCACCCTGTGCCAGGGTTGTGGGGGATGCACAGATGACCCAGTCCCTGCCATGAGGAAGATGCAGTCTCTCTGCACAGCAAGGTACCTAACCATGCCCTTTGACGAGTTGCTTCTATATACCTCAACAAACATTCACCGAATACTGCTGAAACAAACCACAAGGAACCAGGTATTAAATACATGCATGCACTTTTAAAATATAATGAACATCACATGCTTTTAAAACCGAGACCATCTTACTTACTTGGGTGTTTCGGTTCAACAGCGACTCTCACAATAGGAGTGGCTTCAAAGTTGAGAGGTATAAATGGTGGGCAGGATGGCAGACTACACAATGTTGCAGATTTCAGCACAAAGTCTTGGAGGCCTCCTATTCCTGCAGGGAGGAAAAGATACATAGGGTCAATGAAGGATGACAAATTCTGAACTTACATTAGAAAAATAACACCATTAAACCCAGTACAGATGTCATGGAGCCAAACATTTCCAAAATGTTGCAAGGAACGAGGTAGACCTGCACTGAGTTTTCCGTACACCTAGATACTATTTGATTGCTGTCAAAAATACAGAAATCCTGCTTTTTGTTTTCCAGATGTACCAATCCTTTTACATCAGACTGGGCTAACGCATACTACTTCAACCAGAGAAATTATCATTTCCAGATACCTTTGTCTGAAAATACTGATTACTTTTAATTACGACACTCAGTTTTTAAAAAATATATCAATTTGATGAAGATGAGTTTCTAATGAAATGATCTCTTTTGCCAAATTCACTTGTATACGGGTAAAGGAAATTTAGAAACTGAAAATGTGATGCTGCTATGCAGTATGTGACTCTAAGCCGCCCTCCACACTACCCCAATTTTAGGAGAGAATCCTAGTCGCCCCCCGCCCCCTCAAGCACACACTCATCAAGTTCCTGGATGACGGTTGCACGAGATGCTAAAGGTTGCATATGGGTTTTTGAGCAGAGGAGAATAGAGAAAATGTCCTAGAAAGAGAGATAAAGGGGCATACTGAAGCTCAAACCCAGACATTTTAGAACAAATTAAGAAGCACACACAAGGGCCATTTTTGTGCTTTTGGGTTCAGGTAAGGACTGAGAGGGCCAGGGAAGGGGAGGTTACCTGCTTTAGGGAAAGGTGACATAAGAGAAAGGGGCAGGGGCATCTAATCAGTATCTACTGCTGCATCCTGGGCTCAGAAACAGCCAAGGAAAGGAATGCTGCCTTCCGTTGACAAACCGACGTGAAGGCACAGGGTGCCGGGACACCACACAATCACAGCCCCAGCCTGGCGGAGGGAAACGGAAGCAGAGGCTTCCAGCACGCAGACCTGGAGGGCGGGTGGAGGTTTCCTGTCTGACTACACAGTGTGGAATCCCCCCAACCCCCGTCTGAATGCATCCAGCCTTTACCACCTCGCCACGTTAATGGACAGCTCAACCGTAAAAAAAAATCTTCCTTGCTTTATGCTAGAACCTGTCTTCCCACCATTTCCACACATTGTTCTTAGTCCAGTTTTCCAAAGGTTCACAGGAAATGTGCGGCTTCCACTTTCACCAGTCTTCTGGATTTCCAAGGCATCCGTCAGATCCTTTCAACCCTGTTCTGCCTCACATTAAATGTCATTAGCTCCTCTAAGTGTTGGGCTCGGGGCATGATTTCCAGACCTTCTGTGTGCATGGGACCCTCTTTAGACTAAAGAGGTGTTTCCAGGGTGCTAAGTGTCCCCATGCCTCCAGCACACTTCACTGGTCAAAAGTCTAGATTTCTCAAGACCACACCTCTCGGCCCAGCAAACACAGAGGTCTGTACCTGGCTACAGCTTCTTGTTTATGCCTCTCACTGGTACCATGATGCGAAACATCTGGGTCTGCCCAAGCTTCCACCAGGTCTACTAGAAATAACAACATCCTCTGTGAGGCCACGGGTTTAGGAAAACCTCACAGTACATATTCCCTTTCAAACCTCATCCATCCTGCTTCTGCCCTCTGAGCAGCATGCATTTCCTTCCTGCACACGCAGTACAAGGCTTCAGTGAAAAGATAAATGCCAGCCTCTCCTCTGCATCGCCAGGGTGCAGGCCGCGACGGTCGGTACATCCTGAACACCGTCTCTTGGAACTTACGGTTTACGTTTTGCTGGTCCAACTACCAAATCTATTCTTGCTACTTAGATACGCCCATATTTGTTAACATGGTTATAACTTCCCCAGAAACAGAAAAAAGTCAATACCGTAATATTCCTAGTCAAAATTAAGAATTTATGAAAAAGGCAACGCTACAAAGACAGTAAAAACTTCATTACCTGTACGACATGTCAACATTTTTACTTATCTTTAAATATAATTTTAAAACCTAGGAACCATTACGTTTATCTGGGTGAATCACAATAAACTGACTTAAAAATCAGTTTGAGAATTTCTTAATATGCTATCAGATAATTATTAAGTGTACAACTTGATACTTATACAAAACATGCTTTGAAACAGCCTTTTTGTTTTACAGATGACGCCAGCAAGCACAGTCTTGAAAAGGGGACAGCAAACCCACAATCACGCCGTCCCAACATTGCCACTGTTTTCACTTTACATGTTCCCCTTTTTTTCTTCTTTATTGGCACACATAATTGACACTGTTATAATGTTCACATAACTTTGTATCCTTTTTTCTAAATCATGTGAGTCTCACTTAGTGGCTTTCGTCAAAATCATAACAACTAAGGAGAAATAATTCCTTCACACAAAGTACATCTGCTAAAGCATTTTCAACTGGAATCGGGGAAGAGGAGCATGTTCCCTCCAAGGAATAATTTCTGAATTTCTGGGGTAGAAGGAATGATAGTTTAGGCAGAAAAAAATCCAAAATTAGTGTGGCATGGATTTGTTTTTAGTCACTATATTTATTTGCAAATTTCAAGGATTAAAGAGGTTACAAGTTGTTTCAGATGTTTATTCAAAAAAATGCATATGATTCAAAAGAAACAGAGAGAAAACTCGTTGAGGAACATGGAACTGAAGCAATTTACTAGACACAAAGAATTCTAGCTTGCTTTCATAGAAACACCAGTAACTTTTGTCTGACTGAGGATAAACGACCCAAGTCCTTTCTGATCCTGACTCTTCTCCATACGACGGTCAAATCAGATAAAGCAGCACATAAGCTCTATCCCACAGACTGGGGTGACGGGTAAGAGCCGGCACACGATGCCTTCTCCAACTGGGCACACAGGCCCTCGCTAGGCTGCGAACGCCATTCCCTTCAATTCCTGCTGATCAACAGTCAGTATCATGTAAACATCGTCAGGCCAAAATAACGTTTCCCTTTAAAAAGAATCCCAGAAACAACATTAAGGAGAGCATCTTTCACGATATGAGCCTGCAAATGCTGCGTGGGGCTGGAGAGATGAACTGGCCTTCTGTTGGAAACTTTTTTCCTGTTCGTAACGATTCCCTGTTGCACAAGTTGAATCAATCTAGGATGAGGTTACACTGGCAGGCAGGAAGACGGTAAAAACATTAGTGAACACTAACACTGCTTTCTGGGGATAAGCCTGTTAGCTGTCTAGACAGAGAACAACATTGCTATCTTCAGGAAAATTTGGATTTGTAAAGTATTCTTTCCTTGCTGGTATGAAAACATTATTGGAATTAAAAAAAAAACACCTCTGCAGGAAATACATTAATACTCTAGTTAGAATATGGTCTCTTAATTGCCAAACTTTTATTTCAAACCAACTTTAACATTACCCAAGAACCAGCGACCTGTTCCCCTTGCCCTGTTAAGGCTGCTATTAATGAACTCCTCTAAACCTCTGCAGTAAATGCAAGTTCTACGTCATGGACACCCACACAGCCTCAGGCCTGTGAGAGAAATGAGAAACACTTTGGAAGGCAGATGAGGATTTCTTTCTAAGTACAGGTTCTCCGGGTGGTAGGAACCTAGAGGGCACTTGGTTTGCAAGATCACCTTCTGCTCTAGGCCCTCGGTCTTTGGACACCAAAGACACAGTATCTTCCATCTCTAATTTCATGGCCTGGTTCTGTATCTTTCATTGAAATTCATATTCTGCTCTCTTTAACTCAATGACAAAGAGTATCAGGGAATCCTTATGCTTTATAACTCTTGTTATAAAGGTAGATCGGCAGGTAGGTAGGTATGTAAATATAAAATGGGCCTTTTCCAAGTCTGCTTAGCTGATGTCTCCAAAGTGGACCAGTATTGCTTAGCTAAGGTTTTCAGAAGGTAGGTCAAGTCTGTCCAAGATGCCACACAAGGCCATTAATCAACTGCCCTTTAGGTTCTTGGTATTATGAAAGGCTCCAGGGAAAAATCTTGCAACAATGACATCACTATCATAAATTATTTTTTCTTCTCATAGGAACAGATGGAACTAATAATAGCTCTTAAACAAGTTACTTAAAGATCTTGGGCCCTTTACTCACAAGAGAGACTACAATATATAAGGAGAAAAAGGAACACCTGGAGAATCAAACTCTTTTTTTTTTTCTGTGATGTGTAGGCCTATTTTATTTGTCTGTACTTGAGAATAGGTAAAAACTTGCCCTTCGGTGTCCTGAATGAGGTAAGAGAGCTCTAACTGTGTCCCTGCAAGGTCACTGTAAGATACAGAACCAGGGCATAAAACTGGTCCCAGGAAAGGATTCTAAGGGAGCCAGGCAACCTCCAGTCCTGTGGGAACACAATGACCTAGGGGGGGTTCGGCTCATCTCAACGGAATACACAGATGGGGCGCCTACAGCTGCATCAGAGGAACAAATTCCATCGTGGGCTTGGAAGCAGGGTAGATACCTGAGTGCTGCCTACTATGGTATCTCAAGGTGAATAAAAGGGTAGTAAAAAAAAAGCCTTCTGGTTGTCTCTTGGTGTGTCACACTAGGACAGAAAGGGTCTGCAGAGGCCAGTGCAAGGGAAAGGAGGCAGCACATAATTAATTAAAATATTCAAAACTACGTTTTCTACTAGAACAGAAATAGATGCGCAGGAGTGATAAGAATTAGTCGTGTAATGGTGGGGAGGGAATTCCAGGCCCCAGACACAGCCCCGGGTGTTCTGGGAACCTAAAGTTGGTGGGAACGCCTCGGGCGCTGGGTTCATGGGCCGGCTGGTGCCAAGAAGCTTAGACTCTACCCTGAAGGCAGTGGACATAGAGCGACGCTCAGAAACTGAAAATGAGACAGAGCTGTCGTGTCTTGGTGGTTTACTGGGAGCTGGGAAAAAGGCACATGAAGAAACAAGAACACAACCCGGGTTTCTGGCTTGGACAACTGAACAGATCATTACTAGGTTCAAAGCATTTCTCTGTTTTTCTTTTAGGGTTATAACTTTCCTATCATTTATATTAGTTCTTTATGTAATAAACATTTTACCTCCATCACAGTTTCTCTGCAGACTCCCTTTTTATTTTGCTTCCATATTTCCTCTATAGTACTTTTTTGAGCTTTTTCCATTTGGTGTTTAAGCTTCAAAGCCCAGAAAGTTGTGCTTTCAAAGAACTGGTAAACAGTTATTCAACTTCCTGTTAGTCTTTCCATGATTTGAGTTTTAAGGGCAGGGACACAAAGCAGGCACTACATAAAGTTTCTTCAATGGATGGATGAACATGAGCACAACTCCTGTCCTCAGAGTTTAAATCTGGTGAGGGACAAAGGCAGATAAACAGGCAATTCTGATACAATGTAACAAACGTTACAATTGTTAAAGCACACATTTTATTTACGTAAAGAGAGAAACTGAGAGAGTGCAGGCTTCCTGGGGCAACTGACACACAGGACCACAGAGACACCCGTGCAGAGGGACGGGGAAGGAGCGCCCAAGTGCGGAAAACGGCACGAGAGAGGTCCTAGGGGAAACCCAGGTCACCAGTGACAGCTGCAGTGTGAGGCATAACACATGAATGCAAAGACAGCTCACTCCATTCATTTCCACTTCTCCGGGAGCCTGCGACTGCCATCAGTTTGTTTCCGTAGTCAACATGCATTCTCGTTATATTCCATCTGCAATCCAAGGGACTCTAACCTCACACAATACACAGAAGCAGCGGCAACGGGAGTTACCATGGTCGTAGGAGCAATTTTATTAATAGATTCATGACTCAAATTTAGAATTTCTTTTGGTGTATGATATGAATTGTCTATTTAATTTTTTGTTCATATTATTAATTAGTTAACTATAAGGAAAGAGGTAGTAACTTCTTTATGAGGTACAAATTCATTCATATTCAGATTCAGACCCATTTACGAGCTCTGTATCCTGTCCCACTAAGCTTATATTTTGTGTAGTAATGCACGATTTTAAGTGATGCTCCTCTAAGACATCTTCATTCCAATCAAATGATTTAAATAAATGGAGGAAACACACAAAGTTCAGCAAGTAAGAAGCAGAAAATGCTTAGTATAGTTGAAAACAATGCTGGAAATTTGTTTTAAGACCAAAGCAGGACAGAGATATGGCTTTACACAACCAGGGAATCATAACCAGATTCCTTCTACCTTTAAACTCTAAATACTTCCAATTAAAAACAGAAAACAGAGTCACTTCTCGACAAAATGGCAACTTCAGCCACAGGTACACAAAAGATACTGATTGACATGATCAAAGAAACAGAAAACCAAGGAAAACCTGAATGAGCAGGTGAAACCAGAGAAGGGCACCTCAAACTGTGAGCTGTTTCTGTCAGCTGGATCAGATTAGAGGAAAATATTAAGGGTCAGTTCATAACCCCTTTCTTGAGAAAGCAGAGCAACTTCAGGGGAAAAACGAACAGACAGTGCAGTGACGGTGGCCTGTCAGACAAGAGGGCAACGGAAAAAATGCAGATCCCAGGAACAGACCGTCGCACACGCGGGGACATGAAAATGACGGAGGGAAAATGACGGAGCCTACTCTGTAAATAACACTGAAACAATCAGCTAACAAAAAGGAAAGTCTGTATCGCACACCTCCTAGAAAAACATAACTTGATATGGATCAAAGACCTACATGTGAAACATAAAACCTGAAAGTACAAACCATAAGATGATACCTAAGACTGAAGACTCATAAATCTCACTATATCATACAAAAAACTTTATAACAAAAGATACCGTAAACGAAGATAAAAGCTATAGAACCGGAGAGGTTTTCAACGTCCAGAAGAGACGAAGAATTTTAAGTATAGGTAAAGAACAAGTACGAATCAACGAAAACACAGCCACTCAGCAGGATCACAGGCAAAGAATACAAGCAGCTCCAAGAAAAGGAAGCCCTCAGTAGTCAAAAAAGATACAAAAAAGACTCTTAATCTTATTAATAACAAGGCAAATGCAAATTAAAATAAGATACTATTTCACATCAATCCAACTGGAGAACTCAGGTGTCGGCAAGTACGTGCAGAAATGCAGGTCTCGTGCGCCGCGGACGAGAACACACCGCCACGACCCCGCTCAAGAACAGCTCTGCAACGTCTCCGCAAAGCACGCCCGGGCTCCGCCACTCACCAATCTGGTTTCTAGTTGCACATCCCGAACGGTGTTGAGAGCAGGCACAACAGCGTACCAATAGTACACCACGAACAGCGGTACAGCTCCTTTCTAGGCGCTGGAGTGATTGGGGGGCGCATTTCTAGCCAAGGCCTACTACTGGCATTTGGTGGGCAGGGGCCAGTCCCTTGTAAGGTGTGGAAATGTTCCATACAAAGAATTACCTTTTCTGTACAGCTTTTCAACATTCTGCTGGACAAACTTATTAATAATAATCTGAACTTAAATCTAATTCCATTGTAATAACAAAGTATTTTTTGCAATTTAATATACACTAAAATTTCAGGAATGGAATTACTATGTAAATCAAAGGAAGGAAGAATGAACTTGTTCTGAAAATGAGCTGTTCATGATTTCACCAACAGCCACTCATGGCATCTGAGTCATCGACACCCTACATCTGTATCAAACTACATCTGTGACTGTCACAGAAACACAGTGACTGCAAGATCTGACTTAATCATGCCTTCTCATATCGTCAGACTGGAATATTTGCATACGAAAATGCACTGTATTTTACTGTAAATCACTTCCATTTTATTTATCCTTTACATCAAACTACTATACTATGTTTTTGGAATTATGTAGGCAGGTGGATTATTTTATCTCTGAATTTAATTTCTGGGTATTAAAAGTGATGTTAAAATACTTGTTATAAAAAGAAAGTTTGGGTTTGACAGAGTTCAGAATTATTGCCTTGGAGAAACTCATATCCATGTTCACAAGGAAAAATGTGCAAGAGTATTCACTATAATAGTGTTTGTAACAGCAAAAAATCGAGGCCAGGTGTGGTGGCTCAACCCGTAATCCTAGCACTCTGGGAGGCTGAGGTAGGATGACGTGAGCTCAGGAGTTCAAGACCAGACTGGGCAAGAGTGAGACCCTGTCTCTACTAAAAATAGAAAAATTAGCCGGCATCATGGCGTGCACCTATAGTCCCAGCTACTTGGGAGGCTGAGGCAGGAGGATCGCGTGAGCCCAGGAGTTTGAGGTTGCCGTGAGCTAGGCTGATGCCACGGCACTCTAGCCTGGGCAACAGAATGAGACTTTGTCTCAAAAAAAAAAAAAAAAATTGAAAGCACCCTTAAATATCCATCAACAGGAGACTGGAAAAATAAATTACAATAAATTCACACAATGAACTCGACATATAAAAATCTGGAAAATACGAGACAGTATAATAAAAGCACATTATACAAGGTCATGGACAATACAGTACTATTATGTACTATTAAGCAAAGTTTAAAAATTAAAAAAATACATGATACTTACAAACACATACTGAAATTGCAAATAAGTTTTAAAACATTAGAAGAGGAAACTACACAGCAACTTTTAGAAGCACTAACTGTCAGGGAAGGTGGAGTTAGTAGTGATGGAATAAGGAGGGATACAAAGGGCTAAAGTTAGACAGGAAACACTTCATCTAGTATAAGAAGAATTGACACAATTACGGAAAAACATTAAAATTAGTTAAACCTGGATGGTGGGTATATGAATGTTCATTATATTATTCACTGTTTCATCCTTTACGTGTATGTTTCTTCCTTTAAAATGTGTGTACTTTAAAATTATAATGTTAAATGCATGCATAAATATATAAGAAAACATATATGCACAGAAAAAAAAGCTGGAGGATATACTCCATAATTTTGTTTGTTTGTTTGTTTTTTTAAGACAGAGTCTTGCTCTGTCATCCTAGCTAGAGTGCAGTGGCATCATCATAGCTCACTGCAACCTCAAACTCCTAGGCTCCAGGGATCCTCCTGCCTCAGCCTCCTGAGTAGCTGGGACTATTGGGACTACTGGCTAATTTTTCTATTTTTGTAGAGCTGGAGGTGATATGGAGGGGGGTTCTCGCTCTTGTTCTTGTCTCAAACTCCTAACCTCAAGCAATCCTCCCATATCGGCCTCCCAGAGTGCTAGGATTACAGGCGTGAGCCACTGCACTGGGCATATATTCCATGTTAGTAGTGTCTATCTCTGGATAATAGGATTAAAGATTCTTTTTTTTTTTTAAATACATGGGGTCTCACTCCGTCACCCAGGCTGGAGTTCAGTGGCACAATCATAGCTCGCTGTAGCCTCCAACTCCTGGGCTCAAGCGATCCTCCTGTCTCAGCCTCCCGAGTAGCTGGTACTACACGAAGGTGACACCACACCCAACTATTTTCATTTTTTTAAGAGATGGGGTCTTGGTATATTGCTCATGCTGGTCTTGAACTCTTGGGCTCGAGCAACCCTCCCACTTCAGCCTCCCAAATTGCTGGCTCTATCATTTTCGTATTATTTTGTTTTTCTGTATTTAAACAATTGGTCTCAGTAAATATACTATTTTTATGATAAAAAAAAACTTGAAAAATAGCCAGAGGTTTAAAAACACCCCAGAAAACAGCCTTTTTGTTGCTTCTGTGCCTTGAATGCTCACATTGTTAGAACTGCCAGGGAGCAATAAACCCAGGCTTATACCGTAAATGGATCACATCTGCATTATCGGGTTAAACCGTAGAAACTGAAACTGGCCTCACCTCTGGACTGTGGACTTGGATTTCATGGTGCCTGTTGCTCACAGAGGGACTCCTGGATTCCTACCTGACAGGGAGCTGGAAGTTTCTTGAGGTTAATCAAGGTCCTGAGAGTGAGGAGTCTGACAGCCTTCAGTGTAAGAAGGCTGCGCTGAACTGCAGTCCCACCAACAGATCCTCATCTCCAGATGTGCTCACAGGCCACCTGGCCTGCGTCACCTGATGCTACCCTGTGTCCTTTGCCATTTGTAACGATCACTTCTCCAATGGTTATTAACAGTTTCCACAAAGTCAATTCAGGAATTACAGAATTTAGAGGGCCCTGTAGAATTATTATAATCTAATTCATCATAATTTGTATGAGGGCAAGCTTAAAGCAGTTGAAGAAATATTTCATGTATTTTCTGTGATTTTTAGATTTACTTTGCTAAGAATCTACTGACCACTTCCCTTCACAGATCTGTGCTGAACACAACGAGGGAAACAGATGAAGATGACAGAGATCCCACACTTTATTTCCTCACATTTTTGATACTCTAAGTGTTCCTAAGGCATTTTTTAAACTCATTCACATTGTTGCTGATTATTTATTCTAATTCCTGAGCCTTGACTCTGGAGATTTTTGAGACTACTGCCATGTGCCTGCACCTTGCGGTGGCACAGGTACGATGACGGTGACATCGATACAGCTCACTTGAGACTAGAACCTACTGAAGAAATTTAATTCCTAAAAGGCAAAGGTAACAACATTAGAATGTTAAGCAATTTTTAAGCAAACATAGGTCATTTCAACTCAAGCCGACACCTTCCCACAGTGCACGCATTACCTCCCTGTGAGCAGCAGCAACTTTCAAAGCAGCTCTGTTATGATGGACTAAATACAGAAACAACCTTCACATTTTCTCTGTCACTTAGATCAATAAAATAAAATTCAGGTTGAATTTTTGATATCAAAACCATTTTAAATATTTATGTGGTTTTATACTACAGTAGTTTGGGTTTTAATTTTATAATATTATAAAACACAATTGGTTGATACTGGTATTGCAGAGCAATCAAACCTCTGTATAAAGAACAAAGAAATCTGTACCAGACGGTTGAATTAACAGAGACGCAGTTAAAAATAAATGAAAGTATCTAAAGATGGGAGCCCCAAATTGACACAGCTATTCTCACTTGTTATCTTCTTGTAAAACAAGAGGCTCAATAAATTTCAAAACCAGGCAACAGTTTTTCATAATTAAATGAGAACATCTTAAATGCCTAACATCAGAGGACTGGCTAACAAAATACTATGCAGCCTCTAATAAACTGAATTTTGAAGACTACTTAGAAATAAAGTTGAATAACATTCAATGTAAATAGGATTATATAAATAAAAATAGAAGAAAAATAACTAAAATGCAAATTGTAGGACTGCTAGTATTGAGATTATGAGTGATTTTTAAAACAAAAAATTTTGTAATTTTTTACCATGAAGAGTTATTAGACACAAGCACTATAAACTTTTGAATTCTTTTAAAGAGCTACTATCATTGGAGACAAAGGAACGTAAATTATATGACCTGATATATGGCAAAGGTGACACTGCCGTGCAGTGGGGATCTGACAATGGTCCCACGTCAAATGGATATTCATACTGGAAAAAAATAATTAATTTTGACTCCCACATCACACCTGTTACAAAAACAAGTGTCACATAGATGACTGACCTAAATCCGATAAGTAAAAGAAAAAAGCTTATAGAAGAGTAACAGAGAACATCTCTGCAACTTTGAAGCAAAGACTTCTTAAACAGGTCACAAAAAGCACTAATCATAAAAAAAAAAAGGAAAAATATTAGACTATATTAAAATTAAGAACTTTCGTTTATCAACAGAAAGGGGCTGGGTGTGGTGTCTCCCACTCTGGGAGGCCAAGGCGAGATGATTCCCTGAGCCCAGGAATTTGAGACCAGCATGGGCAATACTGAGACCGACCTCTACAAAAAAATTAAGAAAATAAACAATTAGCCAGACGTGGTGGTGCACGCCTGTAGTTCCAGCTACTTGGGAGGCTGAGGCAGGAGGATCGCTTGAACCCGGGAGTTCCAGATTGTGGTGAGGTATGATGACACCACTGTACTCTAACCCAGGCAACAGAGAGAGACCCTGTCTCAAAAAAAAAAAAAAAAAAAAAAAAGGAAAGGAAAGAAAAAAAGAAAAAGAAAGCAGAAAGGGAACTGACAGAGTAGGAGAAAATATTTGCAATATATACGCCCAACCATGGACCTTTACGCAGAATATATAAACAATGCCTACAAATCAATCCAAAACACGGCAGAGAACCTAAAAGAAAAGTGGGTAAAGACTTAACAGGCATTTCACAAACGAGTAAAAATCAATGGCCAATACATCAAGGAAAAGGAACTTTAACTTCACCAGTTATCAGGGAAACCAACATAGGATATTGCCTCAAACACACAGGAACGACTCAAATGAAAACGAAAACGAGCGTCGGCCAAGCTATGAAACAAGTGGAAACTTCAGATACTCCCGATGGAAGCACAAATCAGTTCACTGACTAAGCTTGAATATACGCCTACTGTACGACCCAGCAATTCCTCTTCCAACAGAAACGGCACATACATTCCCCAAAAGACACGTGGCAACAATATTCATAGCCAAATACGGGAAATTACTTAAGCATCTACAACAGAAGAGTGGGTAAATAAATTGCGGCAGTCACAAAATACAGCAGTGAGAATGAACGGATCACCACCGCGTGCAACACACGTACGAATCTCACCAACACAAAGTCGAACGAAAGAAGCCCCACACAGGAGCAC
>CAUYRT010102195.1:0-10284 GCA_963574885.1 Lepilemur ruficaudatus
GAAAGAAGATAGAAGCAGCCTTTCAGATTGTGGTTCATAATCCAGTCCCAGCAACTCTGATCCTTGACAAAGAACCCAGATGAGAAAGAACCAGCTAAAGATCACAGGAAACATGAAGAATCAGACAGAAAAATCACCTCCAAAAATAAATTCCTTTTCCCTGATGAGAAAACTGAGGCTGAGAGAAGTAACATGGCTTGGCCAAAACTCATGCAATTAGTGGAAGAGCCAAGTTTCAAATCCAGGTGGTCTTACTCTAGACGTCATCTCTTATATTATAAAAGGTTACTCTTTATGTATTTCCCCCTCTTGATTCAGTTTGAGACCTTTTCCCCATGAGGTGGGCTCTAAGCTTGGATTCTCCTGTGGAGCAGCTCACGCACAAACTGAGACTGGGCTAGTGTCCACTGCGAACTGGGTTCATGGCCCAGGACAAAAGCCACATGAATCACAGGAGAGAAAAATGCCGCCCTGCTAAGCCTCCCCAACTGTGGCATCCACGATGCATGTCCAACAGAGGCCAGAGGCCAGCGAGTCATCTCTCACCAACCCAAGGTGCCTTGAGTTTCTGATCCTGGTAATTGAGGACATGTGCCACTCCGCAAACAGTCCTGATGGAAAGTGGCTGGTGGTTCTTCCCCTCTGAAGCTTGGGAAATGCGCGGGGAGAGGAGGGGCCAGGGAGCAGGCTGAATATTTTCATTTTTGTATGTTAACAGCGCTAAACGATTAAGGGTAAGAGGGAATGGCAATAGCATAAAAATGCTTTGTGTAGAGTTCACATTTACTCGCACTTTTAACTCCACTGTGGCTTATTAGTTCACGGGAAAAATTACAGAAAGAAATAAAAACCTGACTATGAATCCAGTATCAACAATTTGCAGCCATAGTAACCGAGAAAGTGCAACTCATGAATTAAAAAAAAAAAATGTGTGTGTGCAAGTGTGTCCATCGGGAGGATGTCAGGAAATGGTTATGAGTGACTCAGGCAGTTAACCCTTGGTGGGCAAAGCAGGGCAGCTCAGACAAGGCCACGTGCACACCCTGGCTGAGATGTACATCAGGAGTTGGCAAAGAAGTTCTAATTCCTATTTGATAGAGTTTCCAACTCAGCTGTAAAAATTCACTCAAGGATAAAACAACATGAAAAGACTTTGCCTGACAAGAATTTCTTGATTTTTTTTTTTTTGGTTTAACTCAAATTTGGTTTGCATTAGTTCAGCTCAGCCTCCTTGCAGGAGGACAATGGGGCATGCGGCTTCTCCTGTGTTTCCACAGCTAGCTCTGGAATGACTCGGAGCCGCCTTGTGAATTCAATTCCGGATTAAGTACAGCAACCCAGGACTCAGAACCACACCCCATGTATCTTCACCTTTGGGATATAAGTCATCCATTTCTTATTTATGTAGCCAGGTCTCAGCAATGTGTGGCTCCCAGACTCTGGGAGGAAGTCCAAGCAGGTGCCAGACGTTTCAGAGGTCCTGGGGCAATTATCCAGATAGGAGTTGTGGGCGATTATCCCACCCAACTGCCAGATTTGGGCTAGAAGCATCTTTAGGGCTCATCTAATCCATTGAGCTATATGATGCTTGAATTTCCTTTTCTCCAACCTTTGTGCCAATGAGGAGGTTCCTCCCATGCTTGGACTCCTACCCTCAAGAAAGTGCTCCCCTCATCCAGAGGCAACTCATACAGTTTTGGCTGCAAAATACTCTTTCTTAAAGAGTCTGTCTCTCTGCAAATTACCCCACACAGTTCCTTTAACCAAGTCAAATATTCATATATTTGAGGGAGAATGGCTACTTTGTCTTCAGAAGATTTCTCCAGTCTAAACACAAAGAGTTCTTAATCATTCTGCATCTAGTTACTCTGAACACCTCCAGAGGATCTCTTAAACTGTAGTCCATCAAATAAGCACAACATTCAATATATGTTCTGTCCAGGGAAGGGACCTGATACCACTATTAGTTCCTTCATTCTGAGATTTTACTTTTATTAGCATTGCCTCATATTTACACATTTCTAAAAACCTTATGGAATTTGGGACTCATAACAAATTGACTTCCCAACTAAAATTTGTGGATAGGCATCACCTCTAGTTGTCAATCACCACTTCTGCTCTACTCCCCAGGCACATGGGAGGAGCACATTCCCTGCCCCTTGATGTTAGTGTGTCATTGTGATACCATAAGAAATATACATTTGGTCTCTGCCCCTGTTTCCTGGCACATAGTTCCTAAAACCCTTGGAATGCCCAAGTGAGAAGTGTATTTTTGTATGTTAATGAGATGACTGGTGGGGTGGGATCCTGAGTAGCTCCAGGATGGGGACTGGTTGCTAGGGGAACCAACCACATGATTAGAGGACTGGAACTCTCAGTCCCACTCCAACCTTCCAGGAGGGGAGCAGGGCTGAAGGTTGAGCTGACCACCAATGGCTGATGATTCAATCAATCATGCCCACGTAATGAAGCCTCCATAAAAATTTAACCAAAGGGGTTTGGCGAGCTTCCCGGTTGGTGCGCAAGAATGCATCTACATGCTGGGAAGGTAGAGCATCCCAAACTCCATGAGGACAGAAGCTCCCATTCTTTGGATCCTTCAGTGAAGGCTGTCTATGGCACTGAGATCTTAACCTGTGGCGTCTGTACTACTGGCTCCACGCAGTTGGTGTCAGAATTAAATTGTAGGACATCCAGCGAGTGTCCACTAGGAATTGGAAAGTTGGTTGGTGTGGGAAAAATTCCCACACATTTGGTGTCAGAAGTGTTATGAGAATAACAATTACCTGTTTTTCTTTAATAGCCGTATTACCAGCTTTGGCCAATGAGAAAAGAGCAGAAGTGTCACATGTCAGTTCAGGGTGGAGCATTTACGTGCCTGTTCTCAACTCCCCAGCCCACTCTTTCCCCATTCTGACAACTGTCAATGCTTACGTTGATATGGAGGTGTCAGAGATCGAATGAAGCTGGAATGCCTAGCCAATGCCAGAGGACAGCTGCCCTGGCACGCTGCCTGGACATGCAGCACATTGCTTGAATAAAAAATAAACTTTTGTTGCATTATAAAAATGTACAAGATTTTGGCCGGGCATGGTGGCTCACGCCTGTAATCCTAGCACTCTGGGAGGCTGAGATGGGCGGATCGCTCAAGGTCAGGAGTTAGAAACCAGCCTGAGCAAGAGTGAGACCCCATCTCTACTAATAATAGAAAGAAATTAATTGGCCAACTAAAAATATATAGAAAAAAATTAGCTGGGCATGGTGGCGCATGCCTGTAGTCCCAGCTACTTGGGAGGCTGAGGCAGTAGGATTGCTTGAGCCCAGGAGTTTGAGGTTGCTGTGAGCTAGGCTGACGCCATGGCACTCACTCTAGCCCAGGCAGCTGAGTGAGACTCTGTCTCAAAAAAAAAAAAATGTACAAGATTTTGAGATGGTTTTTGCAATATAAATTTTTCCTATTCAATGTATACTTTTTTTTCATAAGCAGCATCAGATGTCCCATCCCACATCCTCCCACATCACCTTTTTATATTTTAGTGATTTTTTTTTAAGTTTGATTCAGGGTCTTATAGTTGTTTTTCTCATGAAAATTAATTTTATTCATCTTAGTTCAAAGGCCAGTTCAATGAAAAATTTTTGCTATTTTTTATTTCATCAAACAAAGGTATTCATTCTTCCCACTTCCTTCCTTCATTTGAAAATTTCATACGAACATAGTTAAAGACTGGAAAGAAGAAATTTCTGACAACATGCTTTTCTTAGCTCTCTCCTTCTCACAGCAATGTTCAACCCTAACGATGACAGTTTCAGGCTTTCTTAACTCAGGATAGAGGTTTAAAAAAAAGAGAGAGAGAGACTCACCAGGGGACAAATGACCCTGAGATCTTGTCTTTATTAATTAGATGAGCTCTCAGTTCCTATAACAAAAACAGGACCTAACTATGGAAAAAAATATGCAAGTGTCTCACTTTATTCAACTACAAAATCATTTAGTTTTGAGCAATTTGGGGGGAATCCAATGGTAGATAATATTTCATTGCTGTTCTCAAGGAGTCCAAAGTTAGACTTGTGAAAAGCGTGGGCTGAAATCAGGTTGCACACATTGAGAGCCAGTTCCAGCAACGTCACTGGGACTGACACTGCCGGTTGTACCGCCAGTGGCCATTCCCCGTTCCTTTCTCCTGAGTTCCTCTCATCTGATTTTGTTCAGGTATCAGGAGTCCGTGGGCTTCAGGAAGTATTGGCCCCTTCCCCCGAGACCA
Organism: Lepilemur ruficaudatus; assembly: GCA_963574885.1. Classification (NCBI taxonomy): domain Eukaryota; kingdom Metazoa; phylum Chordata; class Mammalia; order Primates; family Lepilemuridae; genus Lepilemur; species Lepilemur ruficaudatus. The sequence goes on from CAUYRT010102195.1 coordinate 4,263, forward strand.
ATTATGAGAATTATTTTTTCCTTTGTCATTCATCGGTTAGGGAATGGGTGTGTAATACAATTCGGGCCACAGAGATGAAGGCAAAGTCTGAAGAGAAGCTTCTGGGAAACTTCTTGTCACTCTTAAAAAGGGACATAAGGAAGGAAGTTCCTCTCTTCCAAACTTAGATGTGAATGTGTGAGACTATGGTATTTAGAGCTGCCTCAGCCATCTGACCATTAAAGGATAAGCGTGAGGACAAAAACTGACACGGTTAGCTTGGCAGGCCAGACAGGATGGAAAGATCCAGGCACTTTGTTACAGAAATGAGATCCTGAATTAAGTGGTCCAGAACTGCTTCGCTGCTAGACTTCTCGTGTGGGATATCGCTTACTCCAGGCTCGGTTCCATAGGTCTTTTGTTACTTGCTGCCAAAAGCATCTTGATTGTTACAATCACTAAGAAATATTTCAGCATGCACATTGTTATGCTGTTTTATAAAGAGTAGAACTATAGCAGGAGTAATGATAATACTGTCTTAAAATTATGAGAATGTGCTTTTCGTGAGGCTCCATGATAACCACTTTAGATACACGTTTTCCCCTTTACTCTTCCCACCTAAGATCAGATGTCGTCCCACCTGGGCTTATTGTGTGGCTCTGCTGTGTCTCTGGGGTTCTTTTTTACCTGGACCCAGGAAGTTGGGTGGTTCATAGTCACCACGATGCGACTCTCCACTGTTGCAGTCCATTCACCAAAAGGCCCAACGCTGCCCTTCTGTATTCCACTGGCACTGTCCTTGGGCTGCTACTCCACCGGGATCTTCTGCTCCTGCTGCCAGATGGAGGAAGATGGGGCACAACAAACACCAGTTCTCAATGGCCCCTCACGTGCCCCAGCTGCTCACTGAGCTCTCAGCTGCGGAGACTGTCAGGGCAGGGTGGGGCCACGCAGGGACCCGTTCAATGGACATCTGGCTCTCAGATGGTCATTCCTGGTGTCCGCAGACATTAGTGTGGCTGTAAGGATGGATAAGACACAGCAGTGAATTTACTAAAAAGAGTACTAAAAGCTTGGATGCAGCAGTCAGACAACTACAATATCAGGCTTCAGCCTCAGCTCTGCCACTTGCCAGCGCTGTGACCTCAGGAGGGCCATGCAATCCCTCTGACTCTCAGTTTCCTCGTCTATAAAACGAATGTGCCTGACACCCAGTAAAGGCTCAGTGATGCATCGTTACTGCTATTCAATATCCTGTGCACAGAGAAAATGCACTAACATGCTGCCCTGGCCATGTTAAGGAAAACCTTCACTAGCTTCTCTTTGCCTAAAGATAAAATAAAAGTAAAGACTAAATTCTGATGACTCCATCTAACTACGCCTGAAGATGGACAATTCCTGGATGTACAGTTCCTTCTTCAGGCCAATTGAATGGAGTTTCCACCACTTACAACCAAGAGTCCTGATGAATACAACATTATTTAGGATCCAGCTCAAGTATTAATACTTCCTCTGTAAGCTCTTCCCCGACACTCCAATTCCAAACCCAAAAATTTCTGTATTGCCCATTCAAGCACTTAGTCCTATCCTGCCTGGCTTTTTTATCTAATGATTTTATGTGCTTGTTTTATGCTCACAAAATGTTTTTAAGCTTCTCAAGGGCAAGCATAATGTAGTCCACTTATTTTCTGCCATGGGACCAGCTATAGTTCTGAGCACATGGGAGGCCAGCAATAAATGCAATCAGCAAGGTGGTTTCCATTGTGATTGGAGCCAGGTTCGCCACTGGACTTAGATGTGTCTAAGCATGTCTGGGGGCCTGGCAAGGAGAGTCTTCCAGGAAAAAAACATTCTAAAAGATGGTAGAGTCAGGCATGCAAGCTCTGTTCAGCTCAAATGCCTTAGTTAACACAGAGGTAAGGGGAACATAAGCATAAAAATACCTGTAGGATGCTGAGAGCATCAGGCAGCACTGTGAGGGGGCCATTTCAGGACAAGGCACCTTGTCAGAGAACAGCCTCTTAATGACAAGGGGAAGAAGCTCATTCAAGGCCAGCTCCAACACCAGCAGTGGCAGAGAAATTGGCTTCCCTGGGCATCAGTAGCAATGCTCATCACAGTGGACACAGAGACCCTGGTGGTGCAGGCCCAGTGATGGTGGGACACTTCTGGAGGGCAGGCCCTGACATCTAGTGACAAGGAGCAGAATCTTGTCAGTTAGGAGAAGCCGTTCAAGACACTCTTTGATGTTTCCTAGAAATGCTAGGAGGTGCTTCTCAGCAGTCTGCACTCCACAATGCACTAGCATCCCATGATACCCTAGAGTGGCATTCTCTAGGGAAACGTGGTTCACACTTGCAAATTAAATGATGGGGGAAAAGGACTCCAGTGCCATCATCAGACCACCATGTGACTGTCAAGGAGCGGCCGAAACGCTGCAGCTCTCCTCCCAGGCTCAGCAGAGAAGCTTTTGCTACGATGGCGAGGTGTCTCGCTCTCTGGCCGAGCTCCCACCCTGACTGCTTTTCCTCCCAGTGGCCCCATGATCAGCAGGGACACTGTGGGACTGGAAATGAGCATGCTGCCCAGTTCCTCCTGCCCCTCGGAGGCCCCCTACTTAGCCCCTAGTCATATACTATTTTTTGGCTCCAATTGTACTTAACTTATAGAAACTAAATTTCTATTTGGGCAAACCCCTACACATCTCGTTTCTCATTTCTCCTCTTGCCTGAGAATGGGTTTGACTATCAAGATCTGAACTCATGTGACTATCAAGGTTTGAACTCATGTGATATAAGATGGAGTCTGTGATGTTCTAAGTTCTTTGGCCAGCAGGCATTTGTCAACATGAGGTGATCCAGAAGTTTGTGATGGCTTCCAAGGATATTAGATCAGTTTACCTAATCCTGCATTTCTTACTTTGTGGTTTGTGAATTGCTAAACTGAGTGTACAAATGAGTCCCTTAGAGGAAGTTAGAGAGACTTGCAGAAGGGATGTTAACACTTTAGAGCTACTAGGGTATCAAAAACTGAGTTTGGGTTCAGAGTTTTGGGCAGTGTTTGCCTGCCCTGTGCCTGCCTCCTGGCTTCCTAAGGCTGGGCCGTGCCACCATTCGCTTGCTGCTTCAATTGAAGGGCCAGGGGCTCTCAGTTCTCTTTGATTGGACATACCCAAGGGGGGAATGTCATGCACTGTGGTCACATATGACCTTAGGTAGCCTACGATGCTCCTCACTGGTTTCTGAGTGCCTAAGCTGAGGCCAGCACTCAATGGACAGCCTGAGAGTGTCACCCCATATCCTTCCATGTTGGCTCCTGGGAATGAAAAGAGCAAAGTCATCACCATTGCTCCCTTCCTGCCTTCCCCTGCAGGCAGGTGGGCTGCAAGAGTGCTATGTTACAGGAAAACACTGGTAAACAGGTTGCAAATCCCTGTTCACAATTTTCCTTTCATATGTCAGCAACGAGGCCACCTGTGAAAACAGAATGTTCTAAGTGTCATCATCCAAGAAAAGAAAACGAAGACGTGTGGGCACTGGGGACAATGCTTCCTGCCCTCCTGTCCATTCCCAGCCTCCCCTGACCCAGTAAACAGACAAGCCGGGAAACAGTGATGTTTGTTTTCTAAGAAGTGACATCCCAGTGCAGAGGTCGGCACCTCAGCCAGTTTACTCTGGGAGACACAGGGGTAAGAACAAGGGAAATCAACACATCATGTAGGGTAACTATAGAAGACAAAACTAATCCCTGGAATTAATCCCTATTCAGAACAGAGGGCTCTCTGTTCTGAATAGATACAAATAAATTGGGGTGCAATTTAATTTTAATTTCATATTGCTTTAAAATAAAAAAAGCATGGTTTAAAAAAAAACACAGGAGAAGAACTTTAAAGCAATAGTTTTTCTCTATGCCCTTCCCTACCCTCCACACCATTCCCAGAGGCAACCACTCTGACATCCATTATACTGGGCAGTAGGCACAAATTTCTATTTTTTGATCCGTCAACTCTTAATGATATCAATTTACTCTTAAAATGACAATTTTACTCTTTTACATTAAGCTTCACCTTCTGTCCTCCTTACGCTCCTGACCCTGAATAGTTACGTGACCATTTTCAGTCCTTCCATTAACTACCTTTGTGACTTTAAATAACATATTTATGTCACTATTCCATCCTCCATCAACATTAGTCGGTACCTCCACTCCCTTTCTTTGTAGAGTAAACTACAGTTACAGGCACAGTTTCTGCACAACTCAAGCATTTAGCATTTATTTGTGCTCAGTCGCCAGGCATCTGTGCCTTGTCTACTGATGAATGTTAAACGGTAAAAGTGAATACCGGGCATTTGTACTGCTGTGACTGAGTAAATATTGCTCACTGCTGAAGCAAACAGCATGCTAGGATTGCATTTTCTTCTCAAAGGTCTTTTGGGATATGTAAGGGAAACATTTTTAGCATCAAGGCCAAATGGATTCTCTTTTCTTAAGCATTATCAATTGTTTAAAATCATACCTCTTTATTATTTCCTTCATGTTTGGACCAAGACTTTCTGTCTTGATTTCTGTTTTTCCTGGCATTTCTTTTCTTTCTTTCTTTCTTTCTTTTTTCTTTTTTTTTGAGACAGAGTCTTGCTCTGTTGCCCGGGCTAGAGTGAGTGCCGTGGCGTCAGCCTAGCTCACAGCAACCTCAAACTCCTGGGCTCAAGCGATCCTCCTGCCTCAGCCTCCTGAGTAGATGGGACTACAGGCATGCACCACCATTCCTGGCTAATTTTTTCTGTATTTTTTTTAGTTGTGCAGCTAATTTCTTTCTATTTTTAGTAGAGACAGGGTTTCTTGCTCAGGCTGGTCTTGAACTCCTGACCTTGAGCAATCCTCCCGCCTAGGCCTCCCAGAGTGCTAGGATTATAGGCTTGAGCCAACATGCCCAACCTTTTCTGGCATTTCTAATGGCCTTTAGTGTGAAGCAGGTTCACTCTGCGCTGGTTACCAACTCGTCTGAGGCTGGTGAGACAGAACACGCTCCCAGGAGCAAGTTACACGAAGCGAATTTAACTTACAGACAGGCAGCAAGGGGGACACGAGCCCAGAATCCTTTGCAAGCCAGTTCCCCAAGGCCCGAGACAGCTGCCCAGGGCAGATGAAGTCCTGACTGTATACACACTGCTTACACAGAAGCTGAGAGACCCCTGGGTTTTATACCTGGGGTAATGGGGCTCAGTGGGATGAAACTTTGTGTCCTGGGGGAGCGGGACTGGAACAGAGCCCGGGCTGTCCCAGCCAGTCTCCCCAACTCAGGATGCCACCTAAGTCCCAGCACAACCTACAGTTATTCTTGAGAACTACAAGCAAAAAAAGGTGGAGAACTGGGTCTGCCTAGGGCCTCCTGGAGAACTGTCCTGCACTTTGCCTTTTTCTTTTTGACAAAATAATGATGTGCTTTTATGATTTCCTCATGTTTTTTCATGCCCTCTATCACACTGTCAAATGCAAAGCTGTCTCTCCTCCTGTCTCATGACTGATGTTGGAGACCTCCCTTATTGTACTCTTGGGTTGGACCCTCCATTTCCTGAACCCCGTGTTTCTTCTTCTCTGGTTTTCTTTTCATTTTTTTTCCTGAAATGCCACCTTAAATAACTGCAAGCAAGGATACTCTTGGGTATCTGGCAAGATCTTTGTTTTGGCTTCCCACTTCCTGGATGGTTTGGCTGCATTAATGACTCAAAATCCTCAACCTCACACTCTGCTGCAAAACAATTTTCACAGGTAGAACTACAAGTACATTTTTTTTTTTTTTTGAGACAGAGTCTCACTGTGTTGCCTGGGCTAGAGTGCCGTGGGATCAGCCTGGCTCACAGCGACCTCACACTCCTGGGCTCAAGCGATCCTTCTGCCTCAGCCTCCCGAGTAGCTGGGATCACAGGCATGTGCCACCATGCCCGGCTAATTTTTTTTTTCTATATATATTTAGTTGGCCAATTAATTTCTTTCTATTATTAGTAGAGACGGGGTCTCGCTCTTGCTCAGGCTGGTTTTGAACTCC
>CAUYRT010102198.1:0-13424 GCA_963574885.1 Lepilemur ruficaudatus
CAAGCTACAGGACCTCAACATTGCATGTAAGCAGCTTGTTTATTTTTGTGAAACACTTCCCAAACTAGACAGAATTCCATGCTTCCTATAGACATTTATTACATACAGGTTTGGTAATAATTGCTAACGTTTACTGAGAGGTTATTGCTGGCCCTAATTTAATTGCATCATATGAATTGTCTCATGTAAGCCTTACCACAACCCTATGAGGTAAAAATAGTTTTCGTCCCCACTTTACAAATGAGGAAAATGAGGCACATAGAGTTTAATTCACAAAAGTCACCAAGTGAGTAAGCAGAGGAGCTGATACTTGAGCCTAAGTAGCCTGACTCCTGAACCTATGTGGTTAATCATTATCCCATGTCTGCTGTAACTACACTGTAGATGGAGGGACAACAAATGCACATGGCACCAAGGTTGAGAGAACAGAGTCTATTTGGGGAATTGAAAGTAACTTGGCTGGAGCATAGGATGTGTGATGCACATATGAGGGGTGCATGTGGTGAACTGGGGGAGGAAGGATGTGGAGACATAAGAGAAACTGGTTCATGAAGAGCCTTGTCATAGTGAAGGCCTCTGGGCTGTAACCTGATGGCTAGAAGGAGCCACTGAAGGATTTTAAGTGGGAAAATAATGTGATCACATTTGTTTCAGAAAGTACCCTATGGCAGTAGTAAGAAGATTTATTGGAAATCGCAGAGGAGGAGATGTAGCAATGAGGACATTTGTGAGATTTATGAAACTGGCATTTATTGAGGCAAAAAGTACCAGTAGGGACAGAAAGGAGGAAACAAAAATGTGAGAGGTGTTAAGGAGGCACATTTAATCAGAATTATTGAAAGATTGGAAGTGGGGAGAAGGGTATAATTCCTTTATTTGTGGCTTGGGTAACTAGGTAGATGAAGCACCATTCACCAATATAAGAAAACTAGGAAGAAGAGCATTTTGGGAGATAAGGAAAATATGAGTTCACTTTGTGATATATTGAGTTTGTGTGAGATCTGGGGAATGTCTAGAAGAAAATGTGCAGTGAGCAGTTAGTTTAATGGCAGAGGGAGAGAGACAGAGGAGAAAGAGAGGAGAGAAAAGAGAAGAGAGAGAGAGAATATATGTGTAACCTGTATATATTGATCTGGTTTCACCTGTATAAATTTTCCATGGTTGCAATCATCTCAGAGAGATACAGCAGAGTTCTGTGATCACTTGATGAATGTAAGCTATCATGAAGTGAAGTGTGGTTATAATTTGGGGGGAAAAGTTACATTTATATTGTGGCTAGAAACAAAGACCACAGAAGAGATTGAAGAGGGGCTAGACTTCTGAGGGAAACCAGCAAAGATTGGTTTCATGAAAGCAGAGAGCACTGTGAGTAGTTTCAAGGAGAGAATGATCAAATTTCACTAATAGGTCACTAAACTGTGTAGTAATTAGCAATCGTTATTAACTTGGTTCAGATTAGATTTTTTGAAGAGGCTGGTGTAAGAGCTTGTTTTTAGTTTTTAAATAAATGAGAGGTAAGGGAGTAAATTCAATTTGTACAGACTAGATGTTTCATAAGTTAGGAGACAAAGCCAGGAAAGATAGGTCAAGAGATTTTTATTTTTGTGTTTTAAGGTGGGAGAGACTTAAGAGAAAGGATCAGAAAAGAGAGGCAAAAAGAGAAGTCCCTGAATATAAAAGAAACAGTAGAGGAACATTTCAGTGGGAGGGGATAGTGTCCAGGCTCATGAAAAGCCTGGTTACAGGAATAAAGGGTACAGACTTGGCCATTTGACGTGGGTAAGAGTGAGGATATCTTTGATCACTAATGCTATATGGATGAAAGTAGAGCTTAAAGCAGAAAATCTAGCAATCTGTCAACTTCATGGATTCTACTTTTGTTACATCCTGTCTTCCAAGAACCAGTCATTTTTTCCCCCTCTGAATTCTTGTTGGATTCATGGTCTTTTTCATTTATATCTTTTTAATCTTCATGACAACTGTGAACTTGAAATCGCAGGCCATGCCTGTTTGTCTTTCTAATTCCAGATTCGGTGTGCACGTTAGCCATATTCGTCTTTAAAGAAAATTTTGCTGATAGTTCAACCAACACATGATTGATACCTGGTATAGAATAAAACTGAGTTTTGAAGCATTTTGGCTGATGACCATTATAGAAGTCACATAGTCACAACAACTGAGATTGAGGTTTTAGATTTGCGTATTTGGATATAATTTTGCAGCCTGAGTAGATGATCTACAACCTGGCCTCAACAATCTGCATGCAGTAAATTGCAAGATGTGCCTTATTTATTTATTTATTTTTGTAAACCTCCAAATGTGGAAGGGATGAGTCAGCCTATCTGGGATTTTTGAACTGCCAGTTCCAGGGATACTGCACGACCCAAAGCCATTGCCTCCAGCAAATTACTATTAAAAATATTTTCTGCTATGCAGGACTGCCCAATGTTCAACCTTGACTGGTTTCTGTTAAGGGAAAGTAAACGTTAGGAAACAAAAACAATAGAATTATTGCTGAAGGGCAGGAACAAGGTTATTTCCTTCATTAACTTTTGAAAATCTGTTATCGTTTTTTTTAATTTTTTTTTTTTTAGATAGCCTTGATGTTTTACAAGAAGAGTCAGATATAACTCATTTTACCAAGGAAAAGATGAAGTTGAATCAATTTTCTCTCTGAAAAGGCTAATAATATGCAGATTGATATATAAATGTCAGTGAATATACTATATATGCACCTGGATAGTATTGTCTTTCTCTGCACAGATATCAAGAACATGATATGATTCACATAATTGCAAATATTTAGACACAACAGAGTGAAGAATATATTTTAACAAAAATATGGGAAATTATACAAAATTTGACAGTATGTTTTAAAGTTATATATAGTACATATTGAAAATGCACTGATCTTTTTTTATAATATTTTAGTAATAAGAATGGTAGAAAATGATATTTACCTTTGAGTATAAACACTTGGTTTATTCTTAATTAAGATTTGAATTACAGGTGAGTATGTGTGAATAATATCATTAATAAATGAGTTAACATAAAGAGGAGTGTAGGTCACTGCTCACAGGAGCTCAAAAATGAATTTGAATGATATAAAAATAAGAGGAAAAATGTGTTAAACCTTCCTTTAAACAAAAGATGCCCCTGGAAGGAGTCCATTTTTTTTCTTAGCTTGATTGAAAGACCTTCTTAGGCTTTCGGGTGACTTTTGTTCCTTCTTTAAATTTTTCAATGTTCCTTCAAGTTTCTGCATTATGAAATAGTATTGTATCATTATAATCAGAAAAAAAATGTTTTTGTAAAGACATGTTATAAAAGCTCACTTATGTGGCTTTAAGGGAAATTTAAAATTTGATTTTTCATGGAGCTGCTGTTATACCTCCAAAATGAATGGAGTGCCATATGAAATACATTAATACATACCACTCCGTAAGCTTAAAAAAAACCAAAATCTTAATAAATTTACCAAAACTAAATAGAATATTTTTAATGCCACTATTCATAGGTTCAATTAGTCTGTCCACATCCTTCTGATGTCTGTACTTCCCACCCACTACCCCAAAACAGATCCTAACCTGCACTTACCAAATTGGTTACAAATTCAGCTAACTTATATCTTCCTCAGTGTATCTTCACTACCTTTTGTAAAGACTTACAAAAAAATCTGTAATTTTTGACCATTATGATACTCTATGTGTGATATATCCCAGAGCACATCTTTCAGATCATACAGGCAAGAAACTATTTCTTTAAAAAAAAACAAAACATCTTATTTGTTTCATCTTATCAAATACTCAATCATGTTCTATTAAACCAATTTTATCCTAATAAAGATCAGTGCATACACCTATCTATATGTGGAATAGATTTGAAAACGTTTCCTGGAGACAGAAACAAACTGTTTCAGCTTTCTATCACTTCATAACAAATAACTCAAGTTTTTTGGGTTAAGTTTTAGTATCTTCAATAAACAATCATTTTATTTGCTTGTCATTCTGCAATTTTGGCTGGGCTCAGCTGAATGGTTCTGCTGGTGTTACTGGTGGTAACTTATGTGGTTGTATCTAGTTGATAGATTGACGGGGGACTGGAATCATATGGGACTGAGATAGCATGGCTTATCTCTCTCTTTCTGTGTAATCTCAAGACTTCTTCCTTCCATGTGGCCACTCCAGAAGGGGATAGATATACTTATTACAAATCAGTTCAGAGCTCCCAAGAGTATAAAAATTTAGGCTTGAAACTGTGTTTAAAATTAAACACAGATTTGTGGGAGAGAACTACGCAAGTTCATGAATGTTGGAAGCTCTTGTTCCTTCGGGGACACCACTGTCATACTGTTTTAAAGAAACAAAATTCAGCCAGGCACGGTGGTCCATGACTATAATCCCAGCACTTTGGGAGGCTGAGATGGGAAGATTGCTTGAGGCTAGGAGTTCAAGACCAGTCTAATAAACATAGCAAGACCCCATCTTTACAAAAAATAGAAAAATCAGCCAGGTGGGGTGGCATACATCTGTTGTCCCAGCTACTCTTGGGGGGTGAGGCAGGAGGATCCCTTAGGCCCAGCCCAGGACTTTGAGGCTATAGTGATGATGACACTGCACTCTAGCCAGGTGACAGAGCAAGACTCTGGTTAAAAAAAAAAAAAAAAAAGGATGGAGGGAGGAAGGAAGAAAGGGAGGGAGGGAAAAGAAAAAACAAAATTCAAGATGTAGTGAATATTCTGATTGCTCTTGGGGGGGCATTGTATGTCACCATAGGAATCTTGGGTTTTGCCCAAGAGGGTGGGTGAACCCACTGCATGAATTTAGATAAGTGAGTGAAATGGTAGGTCTTTTAGGCAGTGCTGTGGAGACTGGGTTTTAGGAGAATGAGACAAGAGTCAGTGAGGCCAATTCAAAAGTTGCATAGTAAATTAGTAACTTAGGCTACTTTCTTCCCCTAAAGTTTCTTTTGCCATCCTTCTAACTTTGGAAGAGGGTGAAGAAATAAAGGTTTAGGGGAAAAGAAAAATATAGCATGATTCTGTGATGGTAACACTGTTCACTCAGATGAAGGAAGCAGAGGGAACATTTTTAAAAAAAGACCTATTGAGGTTAATGTTTCTTTGGGTGTAGAGGTAGAACTATGTAGCAGTCAGATGGTGATGTGGGTTTGGAACAAGAAAGGGATCTAGGATGCAGATGAAGACTTTGGAGAGGTTGCGCTCACGTGAGAAATGCATAGAACAATGTTTTGTAAAATGGATGGGGATGTATCAGGGTCCATTAAGGTTAAGTTACAGACTCTCCATTCTAATACTGTGCTCTGGCCCTCAACATTGCGAGGATGTGATAGGAGGCATAGATGATATACTTTATATACTTTGAAAAAGCTCTTGGGTGCTTCTTTTATATATGCTTTTTTCTCCCAGGGGATATGGGCATTGACACTGTTTTAAAAGCTCTCCAGGAGATTCTGATGTACACTCAGGATTAAGAATCACTAAAGAAAAGGGCACAAGGAAAGAGAAAGGAAGGAGGAAGGAAAGAAAGGTGAGCATTCCATTCTCCTTAAGTCAAAGGAGAAAGACCTAACCTGATAATGTAATCTACAGGTGGCACCTACAACTATTAATAAGAAAGAGTGGTCACAAATTAAAGGGTAAGCTTTATATATGTAATTTCTGGAAAGGACTCATAGCCATTCTTTGGGCTTTTCAACAATTGTTATACCCTCCATCATGTAAGAATTCAACAGCCACTGTTTTTCTAGGGATATAAATGTTTCCAGTATTTCACACCAAACTGGTGACTGAACTTGACCAGAGTCTCGAAAAGTTCGAACATGCTTTCCTGTGCTTCTCTATTCCCTTTTTGGTGACCGTTTTGCTACCTCGCCTCAATTCTGCAGCTTTTCCTTTGCTCTTCCCTCTTCTCCTCCCTTGACATCTCACCCTACCCCTCTTAATTTGAGCATCCTCCAAGAACATTTTCTGTCTTCAACTCATTTTTCTCCCTGGATTCCTAGATGTCTACTTTAACTTTAGCTTCAGTTTGTTCTGCGGTGAATCACTCACCATATGCATCTAGTCCAGGTCTAATTGTATTCTGTGTGGCAAATCAAATATAGACTGGTAATTATGGAAATCTTTCTTGGGCTTTTAAAATCTCTCTTAATATCCATCTGTCTTGTCATCTCTTGTTACCTAACAAATTTGACTGATCAGTTAATAGAGTGAAAATGCCAAGTCTCGCTACTTCTTCCTTAACCTGTCTGTGCTTCAGTTCCTCATCTATAAAATGGAGACAATTGTAGCCTCTTCCTCACAGTTATAGGATGCACTAGATATAAAGCACCTAGAACAATAGTAGCCACTTAATGAGTGCTCAGTAAATATTAGTTATTATTATCAATTGCTAATGGCACCTCTTCTTTCTCTAAAGTTTAATTCATTTTTCTAAATTGACCAAGGTATAATTAACAGAAGGTAGACACAAAAGTGTGCAAGCATACACATCCACACTCGCACACCCATACATACTTTGATTTGAGTGATGGTTACACAAGCATATACATTTACTAAAATTTATCACGATGTTTATTTAAGATTTATGCATTTTCTAGATATAGATCAGGCTTCAAAAAATTACTTGGGGGAAACGTGATTACAAGCAGAATAGCAGAGTGGTTAAGATTGTGGGTACTGGAAACTAGACTTAGGTTCAAATCCTGGCTCTAGTGCCACCTAGCTGTGTGATTTGAGCCAGGGAGTTAGCCTTGTACATCTCAGTTTCCACACCAGTTAAATCTGAATGAAAGTACCTGCCTCAAAGGGTTATTGCGAGGATTAAAGGATAAAATGTAAAATACTGCATGGCACATCTTAAATAATATATAAATGTTAGATATTGTTTTTATTATCGTGTCTCCTGATAAATTGCAACATTACTTTGATGAATGTATCATTGCTTTAAAATAGATACTATATATTCTTTTAAAATAAAGGCACTAAAAATTTCTAGGCTGTGTATACTTTTCTGTATATACCCCATATCTTTACTTAGGTAGTATGTTTCTTCATTAAGAGAATAAGACTTATACCTTTTCGTTACCTCTGTGTATCTCCAGCATTTAACATGATGCCACACTTAATAAGAGCAAAATTAATACTCACTGACTGACTGGACGTTAAGGTCATACCAGATCACAAGAAGACAATTTTTATTGGAAAAACGGATTAAATTGGGTATTCCTAACTCGTAGTGAAACTTGTATATTAGCGATTTAAATCAAGTCCACCCAAAGCATGACTATTCCTTTAGCAGCAAATTTTTAAATATGAAAATAAGTTTGTGAGAAGTAAACAGATTTTATTGTAACCTCAACTAGTCTACTCAACTTTTCAGATCCCAGAAAATTACAGTAATAATAAATTGGAATAATGTCAGATGATGGAAAATTCAGATCCACATGGATAATTGTCTCTTAAAAGTAGAGAGTGGGTATGGTTCTGGAGCTTTAAAAATTCAAATCTAAAAGACAAATGTCCTAGTGTTTTGTAATGACTTACACAGTAATTTTTTCACCATAAATTTAAATTATTTAAATTAAATTTTAATACAAAGTATAAAATCGGATTTAACAATTTATGTGGATTAGAAGAATGTAATCAGTGCTTTAAAAGAAAATTTACAAGCTTTGATTTTTTTCAATTAGATTGATAGTGACCACATTATCAAATATCAGTATTGGCTATTCTTTCAGTTTTAATATTGGTTATGCAATAAAGAAAAATATTTGGCACTTTACTCCGAATTCTAGGATTGAGAACCGATAATTGCTATTTATTTCATACCTACTAATTTTCAGTTCCTTTACTTGATAGATTTTACAAATCTTCCCTTATTAAAACTTTTGCAATGTAATTACTATCCCTATGTAGAAATGAGAAAATTAACACTATAGCACTCAATTTAAAGCTTAAATATGCTTCATTAAATGTGTGGATATTTTCCTCTTTACTGTGACATTTCTAATACATGAAAAACTGGTAGAGTATCAGAATGCTTTAAAGACTATAAAAACAGCCATCTAGAAAGTGATGAAAAGGATAAGGGCAATTATAAAAGTTAGAAAACTTTCTGGGTTATTGGTGGGAGAAAACCTGACTTTAAAAAAATCCACAGGAAAATGTATATGCCATTATGTGTGTGGTGGTTGTTGAGGGGTCAGTTACTCCATTACAAATTAATTTTAAAACAGTATGTTCAGCAGTGCAGTCTTTAAAAAAGGAATTTCACCCATGGCACTATACTGATAAATCCTGCTCTCTGGTTAAGACCACATCTGAATTACTGAATCCATGTCTTGGAGCCACTTTCTAAGAGGATAAATGGTAGGATAAGAAGTCTTTATCCATTTCCAATGAGGATAAGCTGCTATAATTACCCTGGAAAAGAGAAGCCTTACCAGTAGGCTATAAAACAGTAGAAGTAGAACAACTGGGTGAATAATTCTCAGAGGTTTTCCGAATAAGGGGTATAGGAGTAAACCATAGGCCTCATATGTTGTATATTTCTTTCAGGGAAAAAACTTTGTTTAATGAGTGAAAGCGTACATAGGACACGGAATGCTTTCCTGCAGTCTTATTTTAGGGAGTTTATAGAGTATAGATCTTCCTCTAAGGTTCTAGATAGTCTCTTTGCCATACTTAGTTTTTGACTGTAGTGTGAATTTTTTTTATTTTTAGTGTTTTGAATAGTATATTAATAAAAAATTAGGGAAAGATGAGTCAGAAAACTAATAACAATAATTTTTTAACATATTAAAATATCTAATTTAAATATCAGAGTAGTGATGGGCTTTTTTTTTAAAGATATGAACTTAAAAGAATGCAGCAGTCCTAAAATAGGTCATAAGAAGGTGATTTGATACTATACAACTTAATCTTACTATGTAAAATTTGCATTTGAAGAGATAAAAATAACCATATTTCTGCCTTTCATTTTGGACAGTGAGGTGCTACTAAATGTGATAAGATGCTCTCTAATATAGCCTTACTTTATTTTAAAAATTACCAACCTAGGATGAACATGTTGTCTTTTGATTAAAACCTAGTGGTGCAGTAATTTTTGCAGATTTTAATATTATTAGACATCGTCAAATGAGTTAGTAATTAAAACCCACACTTTGTTAGTGCTAAATACTGCATCATTCATTCTGCCTGCAGCTGAGGCTGTTTCTTGTCCTCTTATTATCCCAGTAGGAGTTTGGACCACTTAGCCAGGTAGCATTCGTTGGTTCTTATGAAAACTGGGAATATTTGATTTAGTTTGCTGGGTAAGAGAAAGAGACAATGATAAAGAAGCAAAGAGCAATTTTTGGAACAGATAGCCTAGGGGATAAGCCCAGGAGCACAGATAAAATATACTGTCATTGAAAATAGAACTGAATGAGAGGATGAGTGACTATGAAGCCAGCCAGATATGAATTTTCAGGTGGAGAGAAAGGAGATTGCAAGATATCATGTCCGGGGACCAAAATGTCTATAAATTGAGAAATAAGTTAAAGGCCATTTGCGTAGTAAATACTCCTTGATTGAGTTGAGGGCACCTAGGGAGGGAAGGAAGACTGAGGAGATTTGATGATAGTAGGAATGCTTGCGGTGAATTGTGAAGAATGCAATACGGAGTCAATTAGGACCGAATCAAAGGCTTGCTGAGCAATAGTGAGGTCTCAGTGGGGTTACATTTGTATTCTCAGCCAATCAGGATGGCTTTGTAACCTTTCAGGTTTCTTTGACAGAGGGGAACAAAGAAAAATAAACTTTCAAAATAAATGGGACAACAGTGAATTCTCAAGGAGACTAGGGATTTGTCTGGAAAGATCGAACAGAGATCAAGAAGGCCTGGCCATGAAAAATTAGACTAGAAATCCAGGCAGACCCACAAGATTAGCTAAAGACTTAAGGTCAAATATAGGAATATATCCATTCTAGGATCCATCAGTAGAGGCTAGTACCCTAGTGAGCTGATAGCAATAGTGAAATAGCAGTTACAGTATTTCTACCATTACTCCCATTAGTTGATGGCTACTCTGTGCTGTGTCCTTTAGTTACATCAGGTGTTGGCATATATCTTCTGACAAGGATGGATAGCAAATATGTTTGGTTTTGCGAACCATATGGTCTCTATCACAACTACTCAGCTCTACTGCCATGGCATGAAAGCCGCCTGAGACAATATACAAATGCATTCACATGAAAACCACAGGTGGTTGCCTAGAAACACGAGCGGGAAATCCCCATCAGAGGTCAACACAGACAAAGAAGCTGTATAACAGTGGTATAAACAGTGGTGAAGGCCTTGTAAAAATGGGCTTCCTGGCCTACCGGGCTGTTAAAGAGGTTTTTTGAATCTGTCTACATATATGCATATATAAATATAGATATAACTATACATAAATGTATTTATATATCATATTACATAACTAATAAATACTGTGTTAGGCCCTATGAGAAACATGTAGAAATTAAAGAAATAATCTCTGTCTTCCAAGAAATGCCAGTCTTTTTGGAGAAAGAGATGGAGAAAGGAAGATTGAAGGATAGAAGTAATTATAAAATAGGATACAGTTGGACATTGAGTTACTGATTTGAAAAGTAATTTAATGACTTTGAGTACAGAATGCCTGTACATCGACAGGGAGCGTTTCTCTGCTTTTGGACTTGAGACAGTTTGAGGCAGTAGCCAAGTGGGAACACTTTTCTTGCATACAGCATTTTAGCTACTCTCTTGCTTTGGAAAGATGAAACAATGACTCATTTTTCCAGGATTATTATTTGTACTGCTTAGTTCTGCTAAATGTCATATAGTCTGAACGGTTATTAAAAGTGGAAAAAATCTAAAAATTAAATGGATACTTCTCAGACTCAGTCACACTTTGACAGGTATGATAATGGTCTATAATTTTTGAGGCCTTGTAAATAGTGTGTTACTATATTTGATGTGGACCCTTTTTCTTCTTTTTAAGTAAACATTTTACTAAACTATATATATTTGATTAAGTTTTACCTAAAAAATTAAGAATATGGTAGATAAATTTTATTTACTGTTAGCCAGATTAAAATAATATTTTAAAATTTTTAAAATCATATTTTGTAAGTAATCAGAAAGTAACGTATAAAAATAACAACACTGGTACAAATTTCCTTCATTTTGATATCATGGAATAACAGTATGTTAGAAGAGCCCAGGGCTATCACCTCCTATTGGTGACTTTATAATAAAATATAATCTGTGATTTTTTGATGGAAAATTGCAACATTGGCTGTTCAGTTTCATGGTGGTGTCTTTATAAAGCTGTCTGAGCAGTTTGATTGCTACGTTATTGTGCATGTTCCATTTGTGCTTTTCTTTCCTCACCGTCAAATCCAAGATTTCTATTGTCATGAATGACAAAAATTCATTTGTATATCAAGTTTTCAAGATTGTGGATAAGATTTCACTTGGCCTTTTGAGTTAAATGTAGCCAAGACATAGAAATAATGGAAGTGTCTTTCAGGGGATAAAGACATTGTGGTATACATAAACATTGGAATATTATTCAGCCATAAAAAAGAAGAAAATCCTGCCATTGGTGACAACATCAGTGGGCCTTGAGAGCATGCTTCTACGTGAAATAAATCAGAGAGACAAATACAGCATAATCTCACTTGGATGTGGAGTCTAAAAAAGTCCAACTGAGAGAGTAGAATCAGGGTAGCAAGGGACTGGGGAGGGGAATGAGATGTTGGTCAAAGGGTACATACTTGCAGGTACAAGATGAATAAGCTCTGGGGATTTAATGTACACTGCGGTGACTATAGTTAGCAATACTGTGTTGTACACTTGAAATTTGCTGAAAGAGTAGCTTTTAAATATTCTCACCACAAAACAGAAACAACAAAAATTATAATTTGGTGAAGTGTTAGATGTGTTAGCTAACTTGATTATGGTAATCATTTCAATATATATATATATATAAATTAAATCATGACATTGTACACCTTAAATGTATGCAATGTTACTTGCTGACTGTACCTCAATAAATCTGGGGGGGGGGAAGATAAATGTGATTTGCAAACCTGTACTAGAAACCACACACATTATTGAAAATGAACTGTCCATGCCACCAAGTGAAGTGGGAAAGATTCTTCTGCCTGAATTTTAGGCAAAACTACTGGGAAGAGGTGTTATTCTTCAACAATGACAGGCATGACACACGAAACTTTATATGGACTACATTTCTAAAGAGAACCGAGAAGGGGCTATCATTGTAAGTGGAAGGGGGATGCCACGTTTCTAACAATTCTGTTATGTTAAGACACATTCAAGGGTTAGACCTAGAAGGGCTCGGCCCTGTGACTGGGCTTGATGTTTAGAAAAATTAAAAATATCAAAACTTAGGTGAAGTCATAAAAGATATGTTGCAGATGATAAAAAGACGGGAGGGAGCATTATTAATATCATGGATGAGAGAGCCAGTGCATAAAGTAAATAGGCTGAGCCGATAGATTGCATCAAATTATGGGATTAAATTTAAATGTAAATATTTATTTTTAAAAATCATCTTGGATAATGTTGAGGTAGTGGAGACACAGATTGATGGCAAGTATTTTTTTATAAGTTGGGGCTGAAGTTTTTTTATGTGATTATAAGTTTAATATGAGCCAGTAATATGAAGTGGTTGCTAAAAATAAAAATAAAAACCTTAGGCATGATAGAAATGTAGTAAAGATCAAAGAATTCATGGACATACTGCACTCTGTGATGTTTAGACTACATCCAGAGGGTTATGCTGCTGTCTTTGGGCCATGTTTTAAGAGAGTGCATGATATATCGCAGTGAGTCCAGAGGAGGCTGACCAGTTTTTTTCAAATATTTGAGTGGCCAGTGGAAGAGATGCTAGAATTCTTTTCTTTCAAGTAAAAGCTTCAAGAAGTGATTCTTCTGGGAATTCATGGGCAGCTGCTGCCAGAGAGATAGCGTAAAGGGAGTTCTTCAGTTCAGTAAAGATTAAGTGGAATAACTTCCCTTTTCCTTTTAAAAGTCAAAGGTATCATAATTATTTTAATATAGTATAAATTAAAATTATGAGAAGGCATAAAGAATGACAACCCCTGGTGTGCGCACTTGAGGCCAGCAGTTCGAGGCTGCAGTGTGCTGTGATTATGCCTGCGAATAGCCAATGCACTCCAGCCTGGGCAACATAGCGAGACCCTGTCTCTGGAAAACAAACAATAAGACCCCACAGATTCCCAGACCTCATCTTACCTACAAAATGGGGGCCTGGGGAACTACGCTTTTAAAACACTCCTCAGGTGACTCAGATTTGGCCAGGAGATTACTATTTTAGAGAAAAACGCCCTTCCCTTCTGTGAAAGCTTC
>CAUYRT010102202.1:0-47115 GCA_963574885.1 Lepilemur ruficaudatus
AGCCATAAGAAGCAATGGTGATATAGCACCTCTTGTATTTTCCTGGATGGAGCTGAAACCCATTCTACTAAGTGAAGTATCCCAAGAATGGGTAGACAGGCACCACATGTACTCACCAGCCAATTGGTATTAGCTGATCAATTAAGTCTTTGATTCAAATCAGAGGCATTCATATACACCAACAACAGTCAAACTGAGATACTTTTAAGGCAGAAAACTTTAAAGAAATTTCCCAGGCTTGTGGAAAGGATCTAGTAAAAGGTAGATGGGCAGAGTGGTGGGGTTGAAGGAGCAAAATATTGATGCAGAAACAGGAAGGAATAATTGGAAGAACAAAAAGTCCCTGAGCAGGTGAGAGAGATATTTGAAGGGAGCCAGTTTTGAAATTACTCCTTTTAATATACTACCTTAGAAATGAATGTTTGGAATAACTGGTAGGTAAAGAACCCAATGACACTAAAATGACTGAAAGCAAAGGGAAGACACATGAAATGTGCAGTGAAAAAGGAAAGTTATAAATGCCAGCTATGGTCTCATAAACAACTGTGGAAATGTGGTCTTTACCCTGCCAGTTCATGTTTTTTAAAAACCTATTTTGCTTTGTCATTTTTGCTTTTCCTACTCTACTGTATAATGACTAATTGACGGTTATTAAACATAACCAATGGTCAACAGGTGGTAGAATGGAAAGATGAGATTTTTCATAGGGATTCTTTTCTCCTGGAGGATAAAAAGATAAGACATAGGTTTGGTAAGCAGTTTTAAATTGTCCCCTTCATATAAAATTGTCTCTGGAAATATCAAATAAACATGATTTTGGTTAGATTAACTTTAGGTCATATATTTCATTGGGCAATGAGGTATTGGTTAGAAGCAATGCTTTTTGAAAAACAATGACAGCAAGTGATTAGTTCATCCATCAATCATAGGTCTAGAAGGGGCCTAATGGTCAAAACAGGTGTACTAAAACCCAGAATTATTAATTTATATATAATATAATTATACATATACTTAGTTATATGTATAATCTTTATGTGTAAATATTATATAAGAAATATAATCTAGAATCAAATATGTAATTATACTAGTGAGAACAAAGTATTTTTTACTTTGTGTTCAGAGAAGACTGGTAGAAATAGTAACTTATTAGCAGATTGATTCTCTCATGGAATAGTCTCATATCTAAAATTTTGAGTTGTTCACTGTAATGTCAAACCAGGAAATCTGTTGATAGCAGTCACTGTGGTCATGAGGTAGAGGTTTTCTTCCTTTCAAATGTATTCCCTCAGGCTCACTGTAGTCATATAAGCACACAGAGAAAGAAGGATGCTCGTTTTTGTAGTGAGAGGTCACCCATTCCTGATTCTTAGAACCTCGATTATTAGATTTCTGGTGACTGTTTCTGCTTTGGAGCTCAAGAAATCCTTGATCTTGTTCACGCATTGATATATATCCTGGTACATGAACTTGCTCAGAAATTGATTTTAGTATCAAGGTGCACCCAGCTCTTCTTGCTAATGCTGGCATTGAAGTAGTTAGAAGGGATCCACAGAGAGAGGGCTTTCTTTCTCCATTGCCCACCCAGGCCTTAGAATTTCAGAGTCTTTTTGATGCCAGCTATCTTATTCCCCAGATCCCACAGGAACCAACTCCCAGATGCCATTGTAGGAGGCTGAGGAACACCATGTGGGGGAGGGAGGGCAGGGTAGTTTTAAGCACACTGGCATTCAGACTCATACTCAAGCATCCAAGCTTATCCTATAGAAGTCTGTACTGGCCCAGCTCTGGCATCCCCAACATGATGGTCAATTTTATGTGTCAACTTGACTGACCCAAGGGATATACAGATAGCTTTTTAAACATTATTTCTGGGTGTCTGTAGGGTATTTTGGAAGAGATTAGCATTTGAATTTCAAGTGAAGCAGGTGGTCCTCTCCAATTTGGGTAGACATCATCTAATCTGCTGAGGGCTTGAATAGAATAAAAAGGTGGAGGAAGATTGAATTAACTCTCACAAACTGACTACTTGAGCTGGGACATCGATCTTCCCCTGCCTTTGGTGCTACTGATCCTCAGGCCTTCAGATCTATATTGGAATTCACACCATTGACTCTCTGGCTCTCAGGCCTTCGAATTACACCACTGGTTTTCCAATTTCCAGCTTACAGATGGCATATTGTGAGACTTCCCAGCCTCCATAGTTGTGTAGGCAATATATATACATACGCACACACATATATGTAGTTCTCTGTGTGTATGTTTCTGTGTGTATATATATATAATTGTTTCTATTTCTTTGGAGAACCCTAATACGTTGACTTTGTAGATTTGGGGGTTTATGAAGTTTTCTGGATATATTTGTTATTTTAGGTTATATTTGAAGTAGATATGTAATTATACTCCATATTTAAGTACTTCTCTAAAAGTCAGAGATATCCCTACAGCATCATTTCTTAGTGTTTTCAACAGTGTTGCAGATGGAAGAGAAGCATTTGGAAAGCAGTGAGAAGATGTTGGGGGAAACAAAGGCAAACAAGATTCTGTGTTGTAGGACTTCTCAGAGCCTGATGTGCCTTGTGCATTCCCTAGAGGCAGATGTGACATCTGATAGTTCCCCAGATTCGATTAGAATTGGGCAATGTCATCCTTGCAGATAATGCATTGAGTTCTCTTTTCAAGTTTTGAGGTTTCAGTAGCTATATTGGCTTCAGAAACCAACAACTGTAAGTTGTTTGTGGTATACAGCACTTACCCATGAAGACTTTTTCTGATGTATACACATTCCAACCTTCTTTCCCCTTCCTGATCAGAATGTCTCTTCCCTCTTGTGACATTATTTTATTATTATATATCTGTAATTTATCACTTTAATTCAACTTTATAGCTAGTTGACTACATGGCTGTTATCCCTTGTAAGTTACAAGTTTCTTTAATATATATGAGCTAGGCATTTTTCATCTTTAATCTTGACTATGGAGTTGCCAAACTGGTGCTCTGTGGGTCAAATCCAGCACACAGGCAAGTTTATTGGCTTGGAGAGGATTATATGGAGAATAAGTCTTTTCTGAATTAGTTGACAATATCCAAATTTCAAAAATTTTTAGCTTTTCTTGAAAAAAACAGAAGACCTGGAAGCAATGGCTGGCATTTTGGCATTGCAAAAATCAACAGAAACCTAATAGTGAATATTCTCCTTAAACGGGGCATACACTGTCTTGTATGCCAGCTTTCCGTGTGGTCTGCTTTTTAAATTTATTTTCTGCTTTACACTTGGATGTATTTGAATGGTCATTCTTTGACTTACCTTAACAGAAGTAATATAGTAAGCTCTCTATAAATAACTGTTGACTTGTTTAAAATCAAAGGGTCTTCATATAGGTTTTCCCAGAAGCAGACCCATAGACAAGGATTCAAATTCAAATAGTGTTTTTTTTTTTTTAAGATATGAAGGAAATACTCATAAGCAAATTAGAAAGTGATTCAAAGAAACCAAGAAAGGGTGCTTTTAGTCAGCCACCATAATAGGTAACTAGAGATTGATTCTTCCAGGAATTCTGGAAACAGTGGAAAAGATATACCTTAGAATTATTCCAACTGAGGGGTGAGAGGACTGAAATATTTATGCACCAGCTCCCACCAGGGAGACCCTGAGGCATGTAAGTCTGTAAGATATTCATCCTACAATGCACATAGGCAGAGAAGCTCTTTGACATTTTAAGAAAATCCCACAGTATAGGGATGCAAATCTTACTTTTGGAAACCAGGCAGGGTTCTAGTAATATTGTCAGGACACTGACAGAGTCCCCCACAAAATGAATTGAACTGGTGGAAGGAGAAAAGAAGGAGAAACTGTGCATCTCTGTTAGCTGTAGTTATAAGTGTTTTGAAACTCATAAACACTCAGTTAATACTCGACCCTGTTCCTCATGCTTTCCATCTCCCTGCAACCCCAACTACATAGTGGTGGGAAAACCTTTTCTCCTGTTCTATCTAGAAAGACTCCTAGATCTGGAAGCTGCTCCTTTTGAGTCTTTGTTCTTTCTCTAGGCTTCTGAAAGTCCATTTTAACTTGGTGCCACATAGATGACAATGGTCATAGCAGACCAGCCCATAGGATGACAGGGACCGTGAGTACCATTAATATGGCCCTGCCTAGAGCTCACTTGGAAATGCAAGCAAATCCTGACTTTATTGATGTAAATACATTTTCAATTTGCAAATAAAACTTATTAACTCTCTTGAAAATTGTTTGAAATTGAAAGGTAAAGCTGTCCAAGATCATTAAAATGTATTTTAGTGGTAATGTTTGAGTCTCATTGTGTTTATTGAAATTGGTTCCTTTCAAAACAATAATAACAACTTCAAAATAGATATTTCTACTTTTATAGAAGGAAGAGAAATGATCAAATTAAGCTCCTCCAGAAATCCAGACAAAGTGGAAATGTTCGTTTTCCTTTCCTTTCAAGCAGGAACATAGTTAACGTCTGGCAACTTTCCTGCCTCTTTGTGTGCCTTTGTTTCTGTGCAGCTATCTGAAGTCACTCTGGGATTGTGAGCCTTCTAAGCTTCTAAAAGGAAGATCTGGGTTCAGTTTTTTGTTAAAAAAAAAAAAAAAAGAAAGAAAGAAAAATACTTATTATTTTTTCTTTTCTAAACAGTATTGATTTCCCTTAGGAACTAACAGAATATCTTTAGCCAAGCCTGATTTGGAATTCAGGCAGTATTGAAATTCACTTTCAATGAGTTTCAACCACAACTTTTTTTTCTTCCTTTCTTTATTTGTATGTTGTACTTTACTGAGATTGTTTAAAACTAACTTATAGCTGCTCTTAGAAGGCAAGCTTTAACGCTCAAGATTTTATTTTCTTTTTGTTTGTCTTTGAATTTTCTTTTAGTCCAGAGAAATCAGGCAAATTCAATGACATGCTTACTTTTCTGGAAGAAAAGTACTATTTTATTATCTTAAATATGTATTTCTTTATTGCTTTAGATTTAAAATATCCTTTACTGGTATTTTTTCTTCTAGTTTTACGTAGGGATTGCAAATGATATAGAGAGAAACTGTATACTCTGATACATACATGGGGAAAGACATTGCCCCAACAATGTAAAATTAAACTTGCAATTATTTTAAAGTTTAATCACCATATGAACAGAATATCAAAGCTTAATATTATTTTAAAATCAGGTAGTATGACACTCTGGCTTTGTTCTTTTTACTCAAGATTGTTTTGGCTGCTCAAGTTCTTTTGTGGTTCCATACAAATTTTAGTATTGGTTTTTTCTATTTAGGAAAAAATGCTATTAAAATGTTGATAGGGATTACATTGAATTTACAGATTGCTTTGGGTATTATGGACATTTTAACAGTAGTAATTCTAATCCATGAACATGTGATATCTTCCCATTTACTTACATCTTCTATTTCTTTCATTAATATTTTACAGTTTTCAGTGTACAGATCTTTCATCTCATTGCTTAAATTTATTCCCAAGTATTTTATTTCTTAAGCTATTTTAAATATAATTTTAAAATTTCTTTTTCACATAGTTTCTTCTTAGTGTATAGATGCACTACTAATTTTTGTACCTTGATATTGTATGCTACAACTTTACTGAGTTGATTAATTCTAACAGTTTTTTGGTAGAATCTTTGGGTTTTCTACACATAAGATCATGTTGTCAACAGAGATAATTTAACTTCTTCTTGTCCAATTTGGATGCCTTTTGTTTCTTTTTATCATGTTCTTAGAAACAAGGACATTATTAGAAGTGTACTTTCTTCAAAGCACATAGTTTATGTATACATTCACACTAGATGGGCCCTAAGCAGTACAAAAGCCTGGAGCTGCTTATTAATACTTAGAACATAAGCAATTCAAATTGACTTGAAAGTGATGAGATCTGTTTTGCCTGACATTTATATTTTACTTGCATATCTGTCAGCTTGTTCCAAAGAATGCAGATCTCAGAAACTGAAGAAGAAAAATCATTCCTTCGACCCATGTTCCCTTCCAAAACAAAGTAAACCAACCAAAGAATAAAAATTAACTCTTCAGTCTAATTCGGCTACCTTCATAAACAAAAAATTGCTGGGACTGGTAGATTACAGAAGGTTTAAAACTGAGTGTATTAATTTTGTTTTCAGTAGGTGGAATCTCCAGTTCCATTTTCATTACTGTTTCATAAAAGGTTAGGGCTCAGAGATAAACACAACAGGCATCTGAATACTTTATTCATTTGCAACTATGTAATCTTAGAGTGAAAATGAATATAGAAATAATATACTCTGTATTTCTTAATCATTTGAGGTCAAAGGACTTTTGAAATTGTTATTAAGTAAATCTATGGGTCTTTTCCTTGGAAAAGTGCACAAAATCCATACAAACTTTAAATTGTTTATGGACTTCAAAAATTTCATCTCTAGACTCTCTAGAAATCCACAGGCCTCATTTTAATAACCTCTTATGTGTTTTAACTTCATATACATAAGATGTTATCATCTATTTTTAAAGGATACATCCTTAATTAACTTGCTAATTTTGATTAAACATTAATTTTTAGATAAACATAATTTTCCTTATTCTGATCTGTTGTAAAGCACAGTGAGATGATTATTTGAAACTGCTTGCTAGATTTATAAATGTTATTCATTCACTTGTCAAATATTTATGGAGCCTGGACTATGTGCCAAGTATTATTCAATGGCTAACAATACCAAGAGGAAGAAAACAGAATATACAAAAAGGACACGTGCCCTGGACCAGACAAGGGTCTACATTGGGTTTGCCTTACTTCTTAGCTCCTTTGAATATATATAACATATATCAAAAATGATACATATTCCAAGACTTGTAAAAATTAAATAGCAGGTGGAAATATGGGAACAAATGTATGAAAAAGAATCTACTAGTGTGTGATTTATGTATATTTGGTGCTTGATTAATATTTGTTTCATTCTTTCTTTCCACTTTTTCTTTTCCTGAAGTAATCCAATTACTAATGAGACATCCACACGGAGAGATAAAGAATTACAGTGTACTTAGTGCTGGAAGATTAGAATGGACACAGATGAACACAAAGAAGAGAGTGCCTAGCTCTGCCTTGGGGAAATGTTGAGCTCCTCATTAAGAAGGAGCTATTTAAGCTAAGACACAACTCCAAGAAGTAAGATTACTCAAGTTGAAGAAATAAATGAAGAGACATTTGAGACATGAGAACTAATGTTAAAGTTTGCAAAATTAGAGTTCAGTGAAAGTCAAAATGTTTGTGCAGCTGGAGAGCAAAGAGTAAGAATTTGAGGAGTGCACATGAAGGTAGGAGATATGAGGTTAAAAATAAAATCCCGTCCAGATATAAAGGGTCATATATTTCACACTAAGGGGTTTTTGTTTTGGCCTTTAGGAACATGAGGTCCAGTAAAAAATCTTAAATAAAATTCAAATATAGACTTGAGCTACATAGACTTGAGAATATAACCTTAGCTTTACTTTGTTAATTTGTAAAATGGGAATAATAATAGTATACAGTACATAAAGTGATTTTACGGTGTTTAACTATGATACAGCAAGTGAGCCTTGCTGGTGTAATGCCTGGCATGTGGTCAGCCTTTGATGGATATCAATCATTAGAGTAAAAATAAATCTCATAAAATTCAACATAGCCCCTTCTATTTGCCATTTTCTTCTATGACCTTCTTGCCTTAGTCATCCAGAACCATCATATTGCTTAGGGAAAATTAGAATTTGTATAATACAAAGGCTTTTAAAATACACTCTTAGAGTTCACTAAGATAATAATTTAGAATATATTACTTTTTATTTACAAGAGGAAGATTTTGTTAGGAAAAGGAAGACTACTGAGAATCAATAAAAGAAGGCTTTGAAGAAAGTAGAATGTAAAGCATATTCCTTCACAAAGGGTTGGGACGATGATGAAGAAAGACTGGCTGCTTACACCCTGGAGGCCTGATGAACTTCACGTGAGCTGTAGGGGAAGTGGAGAAGAATTGGATGAGGGTGTGTCTTTAAGAAGTCCTGTTGGGCCTGAGACAAGGAACCGCACCTGAGGGGTCTGCTGAAAGTGAATTCAGTAGCCAGAGAACTGCCGGTATCTTCTGTTGCCAGTGCCAGAGAGCCTCATGAAAGACAAGCTGATGACGCTGATGTCTTCAACCTTCTCTGCTCATGAAATGAGCACTGAACGCCTCCTGTGCTGAGGAGACATCTGATGGATTTCCCACCACTCTCAGTGTAGGGCCTTCCAGCAATAGCTGAGTATTGCCTGGACATTTTCCTACAAAAGGTTCTTCTCCCTGTGTTTTTCCTGAATCCCATCTGAAGTGCACTACACAAATATTTCCCTTTCTAATGGTGCAAGCACATTTGTAAGCCATGACCACTGATGCTAGGAATATTGACATGAGAATAATTCTGATAGTTGGAAGGAAAAGTCCTCACCATCCATACTTGCCTGAAACCCATCCCCATTTTGCCCCATTAATGTCATTTCAAGAACCACTTTGGTATTAGCATATTCAAAGATAGAAACAAGTTAGTAGACTGGAAAGGCTCTGGGTGAGAGACTAAAGTAAGGCAGATATCTTAGTGGTAGAATTGCTAGCAGGAACTTCATCTTTCTTAGTCACAGTTGTATCTTCAGTGCCAAGCAGACTGTATGGTATATTGGGATTTATTAATTTTGGGGGGGAAATGGTGCCTTGTTTACTCACCAGATTTGAATTAGATAGGAATCAGGCAGGTAAAAATTAAAATAGCATCTTTGTTCTCGACAACATGTATTGGACGGTATAGCCTAAGTCTTAGTCAAATGAACTCATTAATGCCCCTTTGCCCTCTTACCAAAATCTTAAAATATTAATAGCTCATCTAAAGAAAGGTGTGGATTTTCCTAGGATTTCTGTCTCTCTCTGGTCCTGTGGTACAAATAGCAGTAAAAAAATGCCACTTTCTGGTGCTCAAAGATATTTTAAAGATGAATTATGACAATCGGGGGACATGTTCCAATGGCTTCATGGTCCAGTGATGCAGCAGATAACTCACTCTTCACTGGTAAGAAGTAAAGGATGAGCAGAAGACCAGTGTGTTTCTCTAGTGGGGATCCCTCCACCTGGAAACAAGGAAGAGTGGGGAATAGGTGTTCTCTAGAGCAGTGGTCCTCAACCTTTTTGGGGACAAGTTTCATGGAAGACAATTTTTCCACGGACTGGGGGTGGGTGGGTTTTGGGATGATTCAAGTGCATTACATTTATTGTGCAGTCAAACCTCTCTGCTAATGATAATTTATATTTTCAGTTGCTCCTCAGCACTAGCTTCACTGCCTCAGCTCCACCTCAGATCATCAGGCATTAGATCCTCATAAGGAGCTCACAACCTAGATCGCTCACATGTTCAGTTTACAGTAGGATTCTCACTCCTGTGAGACTCTAATGCCGTTGCTGATCTGACTGGAGGAGGAGCTTATGTGGTGATGGGAATGATGAGGAGTGGCTGTAAATACAGATGAAGCTTCTCTTGCTTGCCCAATGCTCTCCTCGTGGTGTGCAGCCTGGTTCCTAACAAGTCACCCACCAGTACCAGTTCGTGTCCCAGGGGTTGGGGACTGCAGCTATAGATATTTCAAAATGGCAAACAATAAAACTTTCCTGAAATCATTTTAATGGATTTTAGTTCCAGTTGTGTATATGAGTATTAAATTTAATGCCATTAATATGCTTCTTATGGACATTATGTCCCTTACAAATCAGTTTTTATATATCAGTGGCAGAAGGGGGAGATCCTGTCATCCCATTCTTTCCTAGACCCTTGATTTCTTTCTTTTTCCTTAACTTAGCTTATTTCTTTGCAAATGTTGCTAATAGTAACTGAAAAATAAGAGATTTGGAATTTCTACTTCCTTCAGCCTCTTTTATAATGGTAGCTTATCTGGACAGAATGTGAGACCCACTACTTATGTTATTATTGGTAATTCTCAATGAGACTTTAATTGCTTTAATTTCTGTTCTGAATGTGGAGTCTGGGATCTGTGCCAGAAATTCTTTCTTTGAAAATAATAATAAAATACATCCAGGTTTTGATTTTTCAAACATGTCCCTTGCTTAATGGTTCATTGCATGAAATGTTACTGAATTATATGTTTTATTTTCAATTCTATCCTGAATTCTAACTGCAGGGTCCTTATTGAAAAAAACTTTGAGATGACTAGTAATAATCCAATAACAATATAATGAAGCATTTTCAAAACTTGCCAAATATATAATGATAAATATTTCCTTTTAAATTATATCTATTTTTTGGGGGGTCCCTATTGCTTGATAAATTGCCTCATGAATGAAAAGGTAGGCTTCAGGACGAAGGTTCCAACATACTTTCTATTTTATTATCTCTTTGACAGATGATAAGCTCTTGTGATATTAATATTTAGTTCTATTTATTTTAAATAAAAACTTCATCTTAAAAATTCATTTTAAAAGCAGTGAAAATATGTAAGTGGAAGTTGTCAACACTCAATAAATTATATAAACTCTATAAATTGTATAAACTGATTTCAAAAGAGATAACTTCACAGTTACATCTCACTTTCTGGAGCAAAAGTGTTTCTAAAAACCTCTCTCAATTGGATTTTATGGAATCAAAAGCTAGTTTTTATTGACTTGGGGCTATTCTTTTGGTAG
Source organism: Lepilemur ruficaudatus (assembly GCA_963574885.1). Taxonomy (NCBI): domain Eukaryota; kingdom Metazoa; phylum Chordata; class Mammalia; order Primates; family Lepilemuridae; genus Lepilemur; species Lepilemur ruficaudatus. The sequence goes on from CAUYRT010102202.1 coordinate 10,693, forward strand.
ATGTTTTAAAGCAAGGATGGAAGAGAAATCAGAATCAGAATAGGGGAATGGTTTAAAACCACATGTTTAATGCAGAATAAATGCACACATACACACACATATATATTATATATCATATAATTAACCCACTGCAGGTGTGCAATTCAATAGTTTTTAGTAAATTTATAAATTGTGCAATCATCACGGTAAATCAGTTTTATAACATTTCCATCACCCCAATAAGATCCCTCATGTCCACTAACTGTTAAACCCCGTCCCCCACCTCTCCCACTGCTACCACCTCCCACAACCATTAGTCTGTTATGTCTCTATAGATTTGCCTTTTCTGGATGTTTCACATAAAAGGAATCATGCAATATATGGTCTCTGTGTTTGGCTGCTTCCACTCAGCATATTTTGGATGCAGCTTTCTTCCTTCTGTTGCTAAATGGTATTCCATTGCATGGATGTATCACTTTGCCTAATCCATTCATCAGTCTAGGGATATTTAGCTATTTATAACTTTGGGTTCTGATGAATAAAACTTCTAAGATCATTTGCATGAAGTTCTCTGTGTGTATGTATGTTTCCATCCCTCCTGGACAGCTATCTATGCATGGAAAGCCCGGGTCCTATGGCAAATGTATATTTAACTTTCTAAAAATCTCTCAAACCATTTTCCTAAGTGGCAACACTAATGTACATCTCCACTGGCAATACATCAGGGGTCCCATTTCTCAAATTCTTTTGTTATTTTCTGGTTTTATTTATTATGGCTATTCTGTTTGATGTGAAGTCATACCTCATGTGGTATTAATTTACATTTCCCTAATGAATAATGGTGTTGAGCTTCTTTCCTTGTACATATTGGCCATTTGTGTATCTTTTTATTGAAATAGCTATGCAATATTTTGCCTATTTTATCTCTTTGTTTTCTTATGATTAAGGTATAAGCATTTTCTATATACTCAGGATATAAGTCCTTTATCATACACGTGCTTTACAAAATATTTTATTCTAGTATGTTCCTTATTTTTTCATTTATTTAATGATATCTTTTGAAGCACAGATGTCATAAATTTTGAAGTGATCTAATTTATTATTTTTTATTTCTTATATGGACTGTGCTTATCAGTCCATATATCATTGCCTCACCCAAGGTACAGAAGTTTGCTTCCAATGTTATTTCCCAAAAGCTTCATTGTTTTAACTTGTGTATGTAAATCTATAATAAATTTTGAGTTAACTTTTATGTAGTGAAAGGTAACAATCTAAGCTCACATTGTTGTGGATGAAATACTGTCATAGCACCATCTCTAAAATACCTATCCTTTTTCCTAATTGCCTTGGCACCTTTAACCAAAATCAATTAACTGTGAATAAAAGGCTTTATTTCTGGACTCTCAATTCTTTTCATTGACATGCGTATCTGTTCTTATACTGGTACCACACTGTCTTGATGACTGTAGCTTTACAGTTAATCAGAAATTGGAAAGTGAAAGTCTCCCAACCTCATATTTTTCTTTTTTTCAAAATTGTTTTGACTGTTTTAGATCTTTTGCAGTCTTGGACAGTCAGGGATCTCCAGAAAGAAAGAACTGATAAGATATATTTGTATATAGATATATAAGAGAAGATGTCTTATGAGAATATGTTTTATGAGAATTGGCTCACCAGATTACGGAGGCCAAGAAGTCTCATGCTATGCTACCTGCAAGGCGGAGAATCAGGAAAGCTGGTGACGTATTCAGTCCAGACTTGAAGGGCTGAGAAATGGGAGAAGAGAAAGAGGGTACTGGTGTAAATCCTAGAGTTTGCTGATGTCTGAGAATAGGAAAAGACAGATGTTCCATCTCAAAAGAAAAAGAGAGGAATCACCATGACATTTTGCCGTTTGGCTCTCAATGGATTGGATTATGCCCATCCACATCGGTTAGGCTAGATCTTCTTTACTTAGTCTACAGACTCAAATGATAAATCTCTTCCAGAAACACTCTCATAGACACAGCCAGAAATAATGTTTTACCAGCTACCTGGGCATTTCTTAGCCCAGTTAAGTTGACACATAATATTAACAATCACAAATCCCATTGAAATTTTGGGACCAACTCTTAATTCAGCAAATTTAGCAATTTAGCAAAAAGGCCTACTGGGAGTTAGATAGGGTTTATGTTGAACCTATAGATCAGTTGAAAATAATTGCTATCTTCACAATCTTGAGTCTTCTAATCCATACATATGGAATACTTCTTTGATTATTTATATATATTTTTAACTTCCCTCAACAATATTTTTGTCATTTCCACTATAAAATTCTTGCCCTTCTTTAACTTAAAGAACTTATCTAAATATTTTAACTTTAAACTTATCTAAATATTTTATCCTTTTTATTGCTATTGTGAAAGGAATTGTAGAATATATTTTTGATAAAAAGATGCTCAAAAATTTCAAAATTTAAAGTAATATTTAACTAAATGAATAAATCTATATATAGCAAGTAACATAATTTTCTATAGAAGAGCCTTTTAAGTAAGTTGAATAGTAAATTAGTTATAGTATAAAAATAACTAATATTTCTATGGCCCAGCAATTAATGAATATTTTCATCTGCAGGACAGAAAAATTGATGAAGCTTGAGAAAACAGTTTTATATTTAAAAAATAAATTGAGAAAGTAATGCATTTTCCTTTTGGAGACTTGTTATGTATATTAGAATATTAAAAGCTCAGAAACCCATTCTGGTTTATTTAGCCATATATTTATAGAACATTTATTAACATCTTAAGGAACTCTTAATGAAGTCTAGAACAGAAATTTGGAAAACTCTGGGATGGCAGCTTATATTTCACATAGCTCTCTCACAAGCATTATATTGCATAATTACTTGTGAGAGTAGACATGAGTATTTTTATGAAAGAGCAACTAATCTAGGCCAAATATCTAGTGAGTATTAGAGCCAGGACTTACCTGTAGGTCTTCTGCTCAAATGCCATTTGCATTTTATCCACATTCCAAGGGAATGGTGGTTCTTTGACTAAAGTAGCAATCCTGTGAACAGTCATAGCATCATAAACACATACAATTCAAGGTTTTGGAAGTTCTTTGAGTAATCAAGAGCCTCCTATAAGTGTTACATCTTAAGACTTTGCTATATAACAGCCTGTATTGCCTTGAGAGACATCTAAGAATAGGGAAAACAGATAGAGCCAAGCAATAGGGTAAAGGTGTGGTGAAGATGGAACTCAAAAGAGGAGCTGGGCCTAGAGTTGCTGAAAGGCAACAGATAACAATAGAAAAACAGAAAACCTTCACAGGCTGTTCAAATTTGCTTTTGCTGGGCTCTAACTTTGCTTGATCACATAGTGTTTTTCTTGTACTCTGTAGAAAATCTTGCTATTAAGAAATGCACAGGTTGATATGAGCTAAATGAATGAAGTTGATAGAGTAATTAATTGGAAATACAGTTGTAAATGAATAGATAGGAAAGTAGAGCACACAAGAGCCCATAAAGGCACAGGGGAGAAGTCACTAATTGAAATATATGTAGCTTGGATCACCAGAGTATTTTTGAAAGTGAGACATCAGGTACTTTTTGGTCTTTTTGTTTATTTACCTTAAATTGGTTCTCAGATCAAACTTAAACAAAACATGCTAACATTTTAAACTAGAGAATTTGTAAACATTGAAATATGCATTCATTTACAAATATTGATAAAATATCAATGGATTTAGTTCATGTATGATAAAATCATAAATTACCCAGGAGATATTTACCTTTTAAAAATAATAACTACTTTAATGACTTTACTACTTCAATGAATATTTATCAGTTAGGCACTGTTCTAGGAGTGTGGAGACATCTGTGAACAAAACAATATTCCCTACCCCTATGCAGCATAACATTTTACAATAAGCAAATTATAAACTAAAGAATAACTATGATAAAAAATCAACTATATAGTGTACCATGCTAACATAGTCAGCTACACAGTGAGAGGTAATATGTGCTAGGGGAAAAAATAGAAAGTAGAACAGGGTGTTGAGGATGAGGAGTGCCCAGGGGTGGGAGGTGTTATGGAATGCATGACTATAAATAATGGTCAGAATGACAGACAATTGATATAGATATGTCTATTTACATCTATATTTTACCCATATCTGATTTCTTGCAAATACTTTTTCCTAAGATGAAAGGTGAACAGGTTTAAATTATTTGTAATTTTAAAAAGAAGTTGCCGTGATAATTTCTATAGGTAGTTGAAAAAAATATAAATATTTTCCTTTTTCCTTGAGTATGCCTGTTGGGTGACTTTTTCTTTCTTTCTTTCTTTCTTTCTTTCTTTCTTTCTTTCTTTCTTTCTTTCTTTCTTTCTTTCTTTCCTTCCTTCCTTCCTTCCTTCCTTCCTTCCTTCCTTCCTTCCTTCCTTCCTTTCTTTCTTTCTTTCTTTCTTTCTTTCTTTCTTTCTTTCTTTCTTTCTTTCTTTCTTTTGTTGACTCCCTTATACACAAGCTAAATAAACCTCTTCTTTGCCATAATGTCTGCTGATGTCTCTTGATTTCTATCCAGGGAGATTACAAGAACCGGGCATGTGTTACCAGTGAAATAATTTAGACCTGGTGTTTCCTTTGAGAGAAATCTTTAATGCCAAATTTAATTTATCTACAACATAAATTGTAAATCGCTGTCCAATGGGTGACTGGTTCCAGGTCTCCCCGCAACCCCACAGATACCCAAATCTGCAAGTGCTCCAGTCCCTATTTATAATGGCATACTATTTGCATATAACCTACGGACGTCCTCCTGCACACTGTTAAATCATCTCTAGATTACTTATAATACCTAATACAGTGACTACACATCACTTTATTTGCATGGATTCAATGTAGTACCTGGTGAACAGAAAAATCAAGTTATTACTTTTTGGAAGTTTGTGAAATATTTTTTCCCAACTATTTTTGATGCACAGTTGACTCCATGGATGCAGAACACACAGATAAAAAGGGCCGACTGTTTAGGGCTATTCACATTTTCACATTTCACATTTTTTGTATTGGTTCTGGTAATTTGTGTCTTTCATGTGATTTTGCCATTTCAAGTACATTGCAAAATTCACTAGTATAAAGTTGTTTATAATATTCTATTACTATTCTTTTAATGTGTATAGTTATTACTTCATTCATTCTTGATATTACTGATTTGTGTCTCCTTAAAATCAATCTTGCTACATATTTAATAATCACATTATTTTTTAAAAGAAAAAAGTTTTGATTTGTTATTTTTTCAATTGTTCTTCTATTTTCTATTTCATTGATATTTGCTTTCAGTGCTATTATCTTCCTCTCTTTTTTTTTACTTCTTAACATGGAAATATACACAATAAATTTATTTACAGCTTCCTCTTTCAAACATAGGCATTTAAAATTATAGCAATTAGAAAACACTGCTTTAGCTGTAGCTCACATATTTTGCTATGATTTCATTATCATTTAGTTCTAATTTAGTCAAATATGTTCCAATTACCTGTCTTCTTCATCTCATGGTTTATTTAGAAATGTATTGCTGAATTTCCAAATAATCAGGGATTTTATAGATACTAATTTCTACGTATTAACATTATAGGCAGAAAGGCTACTTTGCATATCTCCCATTCTTCGAAATGTATTAAGACGTCTGTCATAATCTATAATATGGTCTATTCTGTGAATGCTATGTTCATTTGGAAATCCTGCTACAAGTACCTATAGATAGGCTATAAATATCAATTAGGTGACATCGGTTGATGGTATTATTTAAATCTTTTGTATATATTCCATCACTTTTGCTGTATTCTGTTGTTTAGAAGCAAATTAGCTCACAGTCAAGGAGAAGGGATCACACAAGGGAGGGATCACACATCAGGAGGCAGAAGTCATAGGGCTACTTTAAGAATCTGTCTGCCACCGTCTGTATCTAAAATAACTTTTCTGTAAATGTCATATATTTGGTATTTGTGTTTTATCAAGCCTAGAAATAGCTGTTGTTTAAGCATTTAGTCCATTTACATTTAGGGTAGTATTATTATTTGTGTTTGTCTACCTTTCTTTTAAAAATACTATTGGTTCTCACTTTCTGCATTCTTCCTTTCCTGGAATCATTTATATAGCTCACATAATTTTAATATTCAATTTTATGTCTCATATTGACTTTAACGGCATGTCTTTATGTTATTTTGTAAACATTCTGTGATTACAATATGCACCTTTAATTTGTCACAGACTTACTTCAAATAGTATCATACTATTATTTCACAACCAGTATAAGAACTTTGTAACAGTTTAATTACATTTACCCTTCCTACCCTTAGAGGTTTTCCTTGTCTCATATTTTAATTCTACATACCACTAAATCTTTCAGAAATTCAGCTGCTCTGTCACAACCACAACTTTGAAATAGCGTGTGCCTTGTATTCTGTGAAGAATTAGTGTATCTTGAAGGATTGCTCTCAGACCCTTCAAACCAAATAAAAATAATAATTTTTACTTTTAAGAAATTTTTATTTTATATCTATTGAAGTGAGATTCCAGTCTTCCCCTTTCATCTATTAGGGTACTGAATTACATTAACATATTATTTTATTTCGAATTATTCTTGAATTCATTGGGAATAAAACAATGTGGTGAATGTTGTATATTTGCTTATATGGTACTGAATTTGGTTTGCTAACATTTTGTTTAGTATTTTTGTTTATGCTTATAACTTATATTGACTTATAATTTTTCTTTCTCATAAGTTATATCTGATTTTGGTAGTAAGTAGACTAATATAAAATTTATTGGGGAGTGTTCTTTTTCTAATCTCTGGAAGAGTTGTGTAAGTTTCTAATTATCTGTTCAGTAGAATTTTTTGTAGAATTCAAATTTTCACTTCTAAAATTTTCCAGGCATGATCCTTTATAGCTAGATAGATTTGTAGCTACTGATTCAATTTATTTATTGGTAGTAGAACTATAAATGTTGTCTACTTTTTTTCTTTGTCAGTTTTGGTGAGTTATATTTTTTCTAGGTAGTATTCCACAATTACTGTATTATATCAATTTATTTAAAACCATTAAAGTTGAACCTAATTTTCTATTTTTAAGATATTGCTTCATCTTATATTCCATTTTTTATTCTTTAAAGTGTGCCTTCTAAGACTTTTCTTGAGCAATATCACAAAAGATATTTATGTAATCAATCATGTAAAAAACAATTTCTTAGCATGTTTTGCTTTGCTTTTTAGTATATTTTTAATTCTCTTTGGATTAATCTTTTGTCTCTTTGCTAACTTTTACATTTATTGCTTTGTTCATTCATATAAAGTCTTTTTTTCTCTTTCCATGGAAGGTGATATCTAAGTAATAACTTTCCTACCAAGTATCAGTTTACCTGCCTTTCACAAGATTTTATTCAAAATATTTTTATAATTAATTACTTCTTATTTATTCCAATTTACATCATAATTTCTTATTTGACCGATGGCTTACTTAGCATGCTCTAAAATGTCAATGTGACTTTTTTAATTGAATATTTTACTGATAGCTGCTACTGTAATAGCGCAGTATTCGGAAATGTGGTCTCTATGACAACTCTTTTGGTAATTTATTTTTCTGCTTGTATAACAATAATTTATGCAAGCTGTCTAAGTAAACTTCAAAAAAATGTATGTTTTTCCCAATTACTGGAATAATGGATCATTAAAGTATATTAAATTTAATTTGTTAAAATGAAATTTTTCCAACATATTAATATACCTATACCAATTGTCTAAATTATATATTAACTATTAAGAGAAATATGTTTGGATTTGTTTATTTCTTTTTGAGGTTGTTCCAAATTTTTCTTTTATATATTAGTGCTATGTAATTAGATGCATGTAGGTTTAAACATTTTATCTTCTCTTAGTAAATTGAATCTCTCAATGTTATATAGTCATCATTTTTTCACTAATAATTCTTTTCACTTTAAAGACTACACTGCTTAACATTGCTGTAGCTACCACAGCATTTATAAGTTAATATTTACATGGTATATTTATCTTTGTTCAATCCTCCCACTTCTAAAATTTTTGTATGTTTATCTTAACTTACTGTCTTAGAAATAATTTATGGCTATATTTTATTTTTTTCACATCTGAATTTTATTTGACTACTTTTGTCCATTTACATTCATTGTTACCACTAACAGATTTGGAATTTTTTTTATTGCCTCTTTCAACATTTTATTTTATTTTACTTTACTTTATTTTATTTTTCAGTTTGAGTTATAACATCCTAGTTTTATGGGGGATTTTATTTCAATAGATTTAAGGGGTATAAGTGATTTTTGTTATATGGATGAATTGTATAATGCTGAAGTAAGAGCTCTTAGTATGCCTAGCACCTGAATAGTGTAGATTGTTCCCAATAGTTAGATTTTTATCCCTTACCCCTCTCGTATCCCCTTTTTTAGTTTTCAATGTCCTTTACACCACTTTATTACTATATATACCCCTTATTCAGCTCCCACTTATAAGTGAGAACATGTGGTATTTATTTTTCTATTCCTGAAATATTTCACTTAGGATAATGGTCTGCAGTTCTATCCAAGTTGCTACAAAAGACATTATTTCATTCCTTTTTATTATGAGTTAGTAGTACTCCATAGTGTGTGTGCGTGTGTGTGTGTACATTCATAACTAAGATTCTAAGGCAAATATAGCAGCAGCAAAAATAAATAAATGTGACTTAATTAAATTAAAAACTTTCTGCACAGCAAAGGAATTAATCAACAAACTGAATAGACAACCTATAGAATGGGAGAAAATATTTGCAAACTATACATCTGAGAAAGGACTAATATGCAGAATCAACAAAGAACTCAAACAAATCAGCAAGAAAAAAAATAAACAACTCCAACAAAAAGTGGGCAAAAGACATGAAAGGAAGTTTTTCAAAAGAAGATAGACAAATTGCCAATAAACATATGAAAATATGCTCAACATCACTAATCACCAGGGAAGTACAAATTAAAACCACAAGATACCACCTCACCCCTGTCAGAATGGCCATTGCTAAAAAAGTCAAAAAACAACAGATGCTCATGTGGATGAAGAGAAAAAAGAAAGCTTATACACTGTTGGTGGGACTGCAAACTAATTCAATCTCTACGGAAAACAGGACAGAGATTCCTTAAAGAGCTAAAAGTAGACCTACCATTCAATCCAGCAATCCCACTACTGGATATCTACCCAGAGGAAAAGAAGTCATTTATCAAAAAGACACCTGCATGCAAATCTTTGTTGCAGCACAATTCACAATTGCAAAGATATGGAATCAATTTAAGGGCTCATCACTTCTAGAGTGAATAAAGAATAAAGAAATGTGTGTATATACACACATACACACACACACACACACATATCATGTAGTATTACTCAGCCATAAAAAAGAATGAAGTAATGTCTTTCACAGCAACTTGTACGGAACTGGAGACCATCATCCTAAGTGAAGCATCTCAAGAATGGAAAAACAAACATCACATGTTCTCAATAATCAATGGGAAGTCAACAATGGGTACATACGGGCACAAAGAGATGTAAAGGACATTGGAAACTAAAAAGGAGGCGGGGTTGGGGGGGTGAGGGATAAAAACTTACCTATCAGTACAATGAACACTGTCCCTGTGAGGGGCACACTGAAAGCCCTGCCTTTAGCATGACACAGAGTGCCCATGTAGCAAAAGTATTTGTACACCCTTAATATTTTGGAATTTAGAAAAAGAATATCTATATTGCATAATAATTTTTTTTAAAAACACCTTTTTTATGATTAACATCACAGAATAAACAGAGAAAGAAAAAAAATAGAATTTGACTAGACCATTCAATGTATTTTGCTTATCAGTTATAAAAGGAACACATCAGAAATACAAATGTATTGAATGGAATATAGAATATATCTGTAATATAGTCTCATTCTGTAACTCTTTCCTCACTGGGACGCTGATGAGATAAGGTGGGAAACCCTGTACACGTTAGCCCCTTTCGGAGGCCTACGAAGGTCACTATCATATGAAAGTCAATTTCCTACGCAAAATGACAGTGTGAAAAAAATTTATTTTCTTGGAGAAATTTCTGGAGACAACAAAATGGTGGTTCAGATTGTATTGAATGCCCATATACTCTGCTGCAGCGCCTGGCTAGTCCAGGGCTCGATGACGAATAATATTTCACAGTATCAGTAACCGATTCTAGGTCCCTGCTATGACTTGTAGAACATGAATTCAAACATAACTACTGAACTTATTTAATAGGAACTAGTGATCATCTAGCAAAATGAGCTCAGCTATAGTAAACATACAGGCTCAGTTACCAAATACAGTTGCTGAAGCAATGCTGCTTATATGTTTCCCACTTCTCTTTTCATAGGGAGGAGAAAATTTCTAATCTGTCCCAAGGAAGAAAAAGTATAAACTATCTCGATCCAGCTTCTCCCTGCCTCCTTGTTCATTTCTTCCCAAGAGAGGATGAAGTTGGGGAGACAGAGCCAAGCACACTCAGCTAAACCCAGTCCACAGTCCTCTCTCGTGTGTCTCAGGGCTGTCCATGTGCAGATGTGACCAGCTCCCCTTAGGGCTGTTGGATACACAAACTGCATAGCTGCAAAACTTGCCAACAGTGTCTGTAGGATTTTGTGGTCAGCATCTAGGCTTCCTGAGCAGCAACTGTGTGGCCCTCAGTGGATAATCTTGGCCTGACCTCAAAGGTGACACTTGACCTAAGAAGGCACAGCTCCTAAATTAAAATCACTAATGATGAGAGCAATAATAACAGGGCCCACGTCTTCTGATTCCACAGACTTCCACTTCACTGTATGATCTTTCATCCTGAATATTTTCAAATTGTGTCTCATTTCTGATGCTTCTTGCACAAAAACAAAAGGAACCAAGCAAGTCCTTTGTGTTCTGTGAAAATAGATTCTATGATCCAAAATCAGAAAAAAATACTACATGGCATAATGCCGTAATGTAAAACGGCTCTAGCAGCACATAGAAATGTGTATATAAATACACTTGAAAAATGCCAGGTGCTATATAAATGTAAGACATTATTGTTGTTGTTATTCATCCTTTGTTTATAAAGTTATTTGAGCCATTTTTTATTCAAAATATCTGCTTACAATTTGCCGTTTTGAGCTTTCGGCTCAAGAGGATTTTGTGCATTGGCAAAATCACCCACCTGGCCCTTAGGAGGTTGTTGTGATTGTGCCACTTGGATTCATGGCCCGATTTTATTGAATCAGCCCCTTCATTTGGACTCTGCTTCCAGGGCCCTAATTATCTGGCTCCGTTCAGGTTCACAGATTTGTCAGACAATAATATTTGGCAATTCTAGAAGAGGAAAGGCCCCAAACTAAATGGAATTGGGAAATCTCATAGGGTGTTCGTGCCAGGGCTTTCTGGAATGGGAAAAGATTAAAAAAAAAAAAAAAAGGCAGTAATGCATCCCTCACTCCTGAGGATGTGCTCCCTCCTCACTCCCATCCCCCACCTGCCATGACACACATACAAACACACACACACACACACACACACACGCACACTTTCAACATTAGCATACTGCTTTATACTTTATTCTCTCTCTGAAGCATGAGAAAGCTAATGAGAATAATTCAAGAATGGAAAGGGTCTGGACACTGATGCATATAAGACTATTGCAGCAATATGTTAAGAAAAATCTTGTTTTGTGTAAATGGGTTTTGTGAAACAGTTAAGCCTGAGCTAAGATGCATTCAACTCCCAATTTTGTCCTTTAGATTAAGTTTGGCTTCCATAATTCTAGACTGTATTTATGCCATACACATTCCTGGATGCCTTTGGATTAAAACACCTTCGGGCTACATGATACTGAGTCCTGCTGCGTGGAAAATACCCTACTGGACCCTCCTCTAGCAAAGAAGATTGACAGAGGCACTTCTGGGTGCGACTCTGAATCAGTCAGTGGTGGCCCTGACAGGTACTGAGGCTCCTACGGGGAGGGGAGCTCCCAGGTGAGTGGTGGGTTGGATTATGGGGAGGGGCAGCTCTTTCTTCACTTCTTACTTTATGGCTTTTGTTTGTCTTATGGATGTAAAACTTATGTGTCCACAGGTCTGTGTAGGAAGCACATTGAAATAAAGTGTGATTGTGGCTCACAATGGGCTGAAGAACTCACCTAGTATTAATAGATTTTGCTGTTAAAACATTGCTCCAGTACAAAGCATATGTACCATGTTAGACTACTCCATGCTGTCTCTGGTGTACAGCAAATGAAATGTGTGAGGCCTGGACCGAAACTGTAGTTGGCCCGTCTGCTTCTGAGGTTTAGGCAGTGCCTTAAGGGGGCTGCTGCTTACTTAACAGGGTGGAGGAGAAAAATAACATAACCTGACACACCAGTTATGAGACTCTACCCTGCAAACTTGCTATTTTCCTAAAATCACACATCATCGCTGATGATGTGCCTTCCTATAATAAATACTTCCATGCCTGGCAAATTTCTACATATCTACACAACAATGCACGATGCATATGCCATTTCAAATGACCTTTTATCTAAATTCTTGTCCCTCAGCAGAACAGCTGTCATATCTGTTATAATGGTCAGTGCTATCACTAACTGCTGTCATGAATTCTACAGCCAACTTCTCATTCCAAGTGTCTGTCTCTTCTTCACCTGCATCGTGGGACCCATGTGATGGATGTCCTCCAAAAGCTAAAAGCGTCATCCCACCAAGCATGTGGCTCCATCAGAGCTGGGATCTTTGTTTTCTTGCCTGATATAACAAAGTACACGACATATTGTAGGTGCTCTGCAAATATATGTTGATTTATACTGTATTATTTATTTTAAATGTATTTTTATTCTCCTATCTTTTGTTCAGTACTGCAAAGTTGCACACAGCCAGGTTGTGATCTGGTCTTCCCCACCTGTTTCAGCCTCAGCTTCCCCCTCTGGCAATACCCAGCACATTACTACACGATGAAGTCTCCTAGAAGCTCCCCTTCACTCATAACCCTTTGTTCTGTTAAAGACCTCTAGTTTAAATAGTTTCTAGCAGTAAACATATTTAAAAACACTAACCCTTACTTTTTTTATATGAATACCTTTCAGTGACAAAGCAGTTTTTTAAAACAAAATAAATGCACTTTTACAACTGGGAGAATTTTAGCAATCATTTAGTTCAAAACCTTATTTTTTCAGATGAGGAAATCAAGCATAGAGAGCTTCAAAAAATTTACTGATGGTCACATTACTAATAGTAATTTTCCAAGAAACAATTGTTGCCCAATTGATTCAAAATATATAAGCACCTCCTCTTTTTTACATGCAAATTCCAAAACATTTATGAAATTGAAACAGGATCTCTTTACAATTTAGTCTAGGAATGCCAAAACATAAAAGATTTATACTATGTGCATGTTGTCTTATAAGAATGTAAGAGTTGAGTTCAGGAAAATTCGGCAAAAAACCCTTCGAGCTCCTGACATTCTAGCTTCAGCTTCCAAGAGCTTCAGGCTAATTTTCTTCCACTGGGAAGACAAATGGTTATTAGATTTCTTCAATTAAGTATAACATGAGGGTTTAAATGGATTCAAATTTTCAAAATTGCACCTAATTTCTTAGCTTGGTAAGAATTTACTTCAATTAAATAGCACCACATTTAGCTAGCAGCAGGAACAAGCAAACAAAATGGATGGCAATTAAATACATATTTAAACAATACTTTCTGTGCACTCCATTTTAGGTCAGGTTCTAAAAGAATACGAAGATGGAACAAGTAAAACTCTGTTTCAAGAAGCTCGGAATTTATTAACACAGATGAAGAACATCTCTAATGACAATGTAAGACAGAAAATTAAGTATGTCATGAATGGCTCTAATTTTATGGCTCTAATTGTTGGGTGAGCTAAGAACAAGTCTGAGCATATGGTAGGTGTGGGTAAAACAGAAGTTAGGAGAGGAAAGAGAGAAGAGAAGAAGTGGAAGCCTAGTCCATTACCTAGAGGTTACTCACATCATTTCTGCTCACAGTCTATTGCCAGGAACGTAGTCACGTGGCCGCTGCTAGCTGCAAGGAAAGCTGGAAAATCAGTTTCTAGCTGGCAGCCCATGCGCTTGGCTAAAACTCAGGGAGCTTTAAGTTGAATTTTAACTAACGTTTTTTCTGCATCTATTAATATGATCATATAAATGTTCCCTTTAATGTATTCTTGCAGTGAATTGTATTGTATTATTAGATATTCTAATTGAAGCAATTTTGCATGCCTGAAATAAACCCCAATGCAATAACAATGTTATCTTTTGTATACATTTTTAGATTTGTTTTCCTAATTATTTTAAATTTTTGCATTTATGCTGATTTTTTTTTACCAGCTAGATATATATTTTTCTCATTAATTGCAGTAGACTTCTATTTTTAATCTCTGGACTATTTCTGTTTTTCCTTAATATTCTCCAAACTGTGCAAATTTCCCCATGATTTTCCACTTAGAAAATATCCACATAAGGCAGTGGAAAGTTCTTCCCTACGTGTGATTTGGGTTGATGGGGATTTGGGGGTCTGATGTGGAGAGAAATCTGACCAGAGCCCGGAGGACTCCAGCCACAGATAGGACACACCATAGTATCAGAGAAAAAAAATCTTTTAAAGTCACGTTCTATAAAGGAATAAACGAGAAAGGAATAAAATTTCTCATTTGGGATCCATAAGCTCTCAGGGATGGCAAATCCCCCAGAGCCGCTGCCTGATACACCTTCTCGTAGGTTCTGGCCTCTGACAACTCCCCCACTTCACTCAGCCATTATTCAAAGTCTCAAATATATTTTCCATGGTTTTTATATGTGCTATAACCAAGAAGTGTCTATCTATGTTTATTCCATTCCAATGCCAGAAAAAGAGTCTCCTACTCACTCTTTGCAGTCAGTTCTTCTCTATGGAGAATCTACTTCTGCTGCCAAACCCAGGCACAGGAGCTTGTCTTCATTTTGCTCCTCCTGTTGACGACTCACTCCTGGAAACTCTCCTCTCTCTTCCCTTTCTTGACATCACCCTCCTTGGGGGCTCTTCCACCTCTCTTTCTACTCTCTCTCCCATTTCTCTGGCTGTCTCTTCCTTCTCAATCTCATTTCTAAATTTTGGAATGCCCCATGGTTTTTTTCCTGAGGTTTCCTCTAGCTCTACGTTCTTGTCCTAAGAGATCTCACCGAGTTTGATTTTAAATGCCATCTAAATGTAAATCCCCAGAGCTCCAAGCCCATATTTTAATTTGTCCATGTCATCTCAACAAGATGGTCACAGTTCAATGTATCCTCAAAATCTCTTTCCCCTCCAGGCTTTCTCTCATCCATTAACTTCCCCATCCCGAATGCAGCTGCTGGGGTGAGAGGTACCTGGATGATCCTTCTTTCCTTTCTTTTTCTTATCTCCCGTCTCCAACCCATCCGCAATTTCAGTTAGTTCTGTTGTCAAAATGTGACTCAAATGTCCCCTTGCCTCTACATTCCCTGTCCATAAGTACTTTTGTTTCTTCGCCTTTGCTGTTGAAATTGTCCCTTTTACTTTTGAATGGTCTCTTGGCTTCTATCCCTTTCCTCAGAATCCATTTCCCACAGAGCAACCAGAATAACCCTCGGAAAACTTAATTCACATCAGTTTAATTGGCCTCCCTAAAATCATGCCAAGACTTTTGTATTTACTTATAATAAAATCCAGCATTGTGATATAGTCAAGAAGCTCTGCAAATCCAGAAGGCTGTCTCCCCCCCCACCTCCTGCCAGGCCACAACCTGTACTTCATGCCATCCCTGCTCTATTCCAGCTCCACTCGGATCCTCTTCGTCCCGCGACCCGTACCAACCTTTATAGTACTTGGGGTGTTTGCACTTGCTATTTTCTCCTTCCATCCCATCTAGTTCTTTGGATGGCTTGTCCCTTTTCATCATTCCAGCATCAACTAAATCATAATCCCTCAAAGAGTTTGACCCTGGCTGTCCTAGCTCAGTGGACCTCTGCAATTAAATCTATAATGTCACCTTGTTCCAAGTTAGAACCGATCAAATCCCTAACTCTCTTGTGTGTGTGCATGTTCATTGATTGCTTCTGCACTGTAGAATAGAAGCCTCTTGACACCAGGACTATCACGATCCCATTCATCCATGCATCCCCAGTGCCAAGAGCCATGCATGTTATATCTCAAATTCAATAAATACTTATTGAGGCCAGGCACGGTGGCTCACATCTGTAATTCTAGCCAAGGTGGGAGGATTGCTTGAAGTCAGGAGCTCCAGACAAGCCTGGGCAAGAGTGAGACCCCGTCTCTACTAAAAATAGAAAGAAATTAGCTGGACAACTATATATAATATACAAAAAAAATAGAAAAAATTAGCTGGGTGTGGTGGCACATGCCTGTAGTCCCAGCTACTCGGGAGGCTGAGGCAGGAGTTTGAGCCCAGGAGTTTGAGGTTGCTGTGAGCTAGGCTGATGCCACAGCACTCTAGCCCAGGCAATAGAGTGAGACTCTGTCTCAAAATAAATAAATAAATAAAATAAAATAATAAAATAAAAGCGAAGGTCGATTTTGTTTTTCCTTCATTTTTATAATACTACATATCTGGAATTTTCTTAGTTTGAGGAACATGACATTCTAAGGGAAATTAAGGATTAGCATTCATGCTTCAGCAGCCTAAAGAGGTTCCATAGGTGAGTTTTGACTTGATTCGGGAAACTCTGCCATCACTGTGCAGTGCAGTGACGTAGAAGGTGACCCAGGGCTCAGTCTAAGCTCATGCCGTCCAACCCACTCCTCCTGAATTTTATGGTTAGCTCCTTGTCTTCTAAATCCAAGTCGTATGTTTCAATGTGACAGCACCGCCATTCCTAGGCACAGTGTCAAGTTCAGAAAGAAAGTCTCTCCTCCTATATTCTCTTCTCCGGCTCCTGCCTGGCCCTTGGAGTTCCCTGACTGCTTGTCCTGCAGCTCCAGAGAGGAACCTGTCCTGCTACAAACCAGGGTGCTTCCAACACGCATGTCCTAGGTCCCAGTGGTAAGTAAAGGTATGTCTGTTTATGATCAACTCCAGCTTATCTTGGAAATATCACTAAATAAAGCAGAGGCCAATACTCCCTGATTCACATATAGGAGATTTAATGAGTGTACACATTGGGAAACTAGTTCAAGACACAAAAATGGTGGCAACTCTTACTCTCTTTGTGAGCCAATGTAAAGTGTCTACTGTAAGTTTAAGCAAATTTAATAAAACAAATAATACTGGAGACTAGTAAAGGCAAGGCTCCTAGCAATCTTGCATGACAGATACAAATCACTTTCATGTTTAGGAGCAATCATAATGAAGAACAACTTTCTAAATTAAGAAGTAATGATGGAAATGACTGACTGACGCCAGGCTGCAAACTCCTTCCTCGTCGCCAAGTGAGGCCACTTGACCCCACATTGACACTTGTGATTTTTGGCTAGGAAATTAAAAGAATCCTTAGACACTAGATCAACACTCTAGCAGAAAATCATTCCTTTTTGATAAGATTCCCTGATAACAGGCCCTCTACTGCATTCCAAAGAAAAACTCTCCACCTTATCTCTCCAGTCTGGGACTGATTTCCCGTCTTATTCGCAAAGCCAGTGCCACTGTTTGGCGACTTGCCCGGTGCCCGGTATTTGCACCCCTCCACTGCAGGGGTGCCCTGCCTTTGTTTGTCGACACCACTCCCGGCAATGCCGTCTTGCTGCTGCCCGGCGGCCTTCCCCAGGTGCCCGCCCACACCCTACCTGAGGCTCTGAGTTTTAGCTACTCTTACGAACCTGGCACTTGTCAGGATGAAAACATTTACTTGGTGGTCACCCATGAAGCCGGTTGACTTGTGCTGGTTGTGCTTGTCGGTAGCATTCCCTGGATCCAGTGCTCTGCTTTCTCTGTTGGGGAAAGTTGGAGTTTTCTCCAAATTCCAGCAGTTGGATGTTTCTTGTGGCACAGGGTGGGCAGGTGCGTAGGAAGAGATTCCAGGCCTCAGGGGCTGCCTTGTCCAAACGCAGTTAAAAGACATGAGACCCACTGAGTGACACGTGAGGTTCATCTCTAAAGGCTGGCAAGCATGGAACCATAATCCTGGAACAGACATTGAGACCATCCTGAAAGGCAAATAGTTGCTCAAAAAAGAAGAGTTCAAGCTCCTGGCCAGGGGTGTGGCTTTCCTCCTACCACACCACCTGTGGATAGATCTATCTACTGGCAGTTCTAAAAGCAACTCATGGCAGGGCACGGTGGCTCACTCCTGTAATCCTAGCACTCTGGGAGGCCGAGGTGGGAAGATCGCTTGAGGTCAAGAGTTCGAGACCAGCCTGAGCAAGAGTGAGACCCGGTCTCTACTACAAATAGAAAAATTAGCCGGGCATGGTGATGCTCGCCTGTAGTTCCAGCTACTCTGGACAATAATACAGGAGAATCACTTAAGCCCAGGAATTGGAAGTTACCGTGAGCTAAGATGATGCCACTGCACCTTAGCCTGGGCAACAGAGTGAGCCTGTGTCTCAAAAATAAATAAATACAACTCATAAAAAAAATGTAAAATAAAAGGGGAAATAATGAAGTAACATAAAGTTTAGATTTTTAAGTTATTAAGTAAAATAAGTAATAAAAGAAAATAAAATTCAATTTAACAAAATAAAATAATTAGGTATCAAAGATAAAACTTCAATGATTAAATATTAGGATAAAAAGTAATGAGATTTATAATAAATAAAAGATTAGAATCAATAGAATACAAATTTAAAGATGAGAGTGAAATGAACAAAAAGTAGAAAACTAAATCTGTAAAGTGATAGTAATCTGTCACAACTTTATGGGAAGAAGGTGAGTACATTGGCATTAGTGAGCAATGGCACAGAAATCTGTTCTGTGGAAGATTTAAAGGATTTTTCAAAAGAAATTTTGAATTCCAAAGTTCGTATTTGTTGACATTAGAAACTAACCCTCACATAAAATGTAAGTTCAGTCCTTACCATAAATTATTTAACTTTGTCATGACTATTTTGATTGCTTACATTTTCATCATTATAAAAATACCACAATTAATGACTTAGAAAGATAACTTTCTGATCCTTTCCTTGGAATTATTGGGTCAAATGGTAAAAATAATTAAACACTCTGAGAACGTATGACCAAATACATTTGCAGGAAGATTATGTTAATTCATGTTTTTATGAGAAGTATACAAAATGCTTTTTTCACGGCATCCTTGCTGGCATTGGGTATTATTATTAATTTGATTTGATTATTTATTAATTTGACAGGTAAAGACAGTATCCCATTTTACACATTGTGCACTAGGAACATGTCACACTAATTTTCTCCAATTCTTAAAAACCTGGAGAGTGAAGCATCACAAACCTGACAAGCACTTTTTCTAAGCACGTCAGCAATCTTTAAATACTTAATTAATGAAACATACAAATGAAATGTAAATGGAATAATTAATAATCTCTTCAATATTTCAACATCCTATAAGAGACAAATATTAATATTATACATAGCATCACTGTGATGATAGAGAAGTAGAATGGCAAAACTTCACTTTGTTGATTGTTTCCTTTGCTGTGCAGAAGCTTTTTAGCTTGATGCACAGAGTATATAAGGAACTCAAAGAAATCAATAGCAAAAAAAAAAAAAAAAAAATTCAGCTTAAAAATGGGCAAAAAATTGAATAGACGATTATCAAAAGAAGACATACAAATTGCCAACAGGCATATGAAAAAAATGCCTAGCACCACTAACACCAAGGAAATGCAAATCAAAACTACAATGAAATATCATTTCACCCCAGTTAAAATGGCTATTATCAAAAAGACAGAAAATAACAAATGCTGACAAAGATCTGAGAAAGGGAACCTTTGTACACTGTTGGTGGAACTGTAAATTATTATAGCCACTATGGAAAACAGTATAGAGTTTTCTCAAAAAAATAAAAATAAAAATAGAACTACTGTATGATCCAGCAATCCCACTGCTGGGTAATTTATCCAAAAGAAAGGAAACTAGCATATCAAAGAGATCCCTGCACCCCGTGTTTATTGCAGCGTATTCACAATAGCCAAGGTATGGAATGCACCTAAGTGTCAACAGATGAATAGATAAAGGAGATGTGCTATATATGCACAATGGAATATTATTTCATCATTAAAAAAGAATGAAATCCTGTCAATTGTAACAACGTGAATGGAACTGGAGGACATTGTGTTAAGTGAAATAAAAGCTAGGCACAGAAAAGCAAATATCACATGTTCTCATTCACATGTGGGAGCTAAAAAAAATTGACCTCATGGTTACGAGAGACTACGAAGGGTGGTAGGGGTGGGGGGATAAAGAAGGATTGGCTAATGGATACAAAAATACAGTCAGACAGACAGAATAAAATCTAGTTTCCAACAGCACAATAGGGTGACTATAATTGACAATAATTTATTGTATATTTCCAAATAACTAGAAGAGTAGATTTGTAATGTTCCCAGGATTTGTAATGTTCCCAACACAAAGAAATGGTAATTATTTGAGGTGATGGATATTCCAATGACCCAGCTTTGATCATTCCATATTGTACGCTTGTATCAAAATATCACATGTACTGTGCATAATTATAGACTATTATATATCCATAAAAATTAAAAACAAAAATTAAAAAAGAGTAAGCTCTCTAGAAGCTGCTGCTCTCCAGGAGGCTTCCTGGGACTTACTTGTGCTATGAAATGCAAAACTAAATGCTAGCGGAAGACTTAATGAGACCCCTATGCTGATTTCTGGAAAATTCCTTCTCTGAGCCGCTCACTGCTTGGCGGCCCCAAAGTCCCACCTGTGACTCCTCAGCTCAGTGACAGCTGTGCTCTGCCTGGGCTCCAGCTCCCTGAGCCACCATCTAGAAAGTGACCCCAGATTGAAAGTTGGGGTGATTATAAGCTGATCACACACACTTCTCTTCTCTCAGGGATCAGTCCCGTGAGGCCTGTTGCTGAATCCCTGAGAACAGTTACTTCTTTTTTTTCCACCAGCTCTGTTTTCGTGAACAGCGTGAGTCTGCTACCAGTCACTCCCATATACAAATTTCTAAATGTTCTCTTTCCTATACTCTGAAGGTCTTTTCAGAGGTACGCTAGACCTTCTCATTCTATCCGGGAGCGGGGGCTCTTTTAATTTCCTTTCATATATTTCATTTTTTTCTCTCTGTGCTGGATTCTAAACAATAACTTTTGACTTGTATTATAGTCCATTAATTTTCTCTTCAAAGGAGTCTAACATGCTGATAAACACATGGATTGCATTTTTACAATTTATTTTTAACATGAATAAACAACTAATATCTGTTTAGTTACTTTTATAGTTTTCTGCTCCAGGGATGTCTCATCTCATATTTTTATTAAAAATAGCAAAAAAATATATAATCTCTGTGATAATTTCAAACTAAAATCTTTGTAGGTCTCTTTCTGCCATCGTCTGCTTATGTTGGTTCTCACTCATATTTTTGTTGCTTTTATGCTTAGGTATTTTTTTTTTTCCACTGAGTTATTATCCTAGGAATATCATCATTATTATTTTTAATTCTTTCATGCATTTAACAAATATTTATTTAGGACTTACTATGTGGCTGGTAGCTATTGGGATACAGATAAAACGGATATATTGTTCACAGAGTTTATATTCCAGAGGGAGAAGAGTCAACAGGCAAGTAAATTATGAAACACAGACATATTCACAGTTAATTTGTTAGATTGTGATGAGTGTTAATGGATAAAGTAATTAAATTGTGAAAAAATGCAATGATTGAATGCGTGAAGGAGATGAAGTTAATGGCCTGCGTAATTTCTGGGGGGATGGCACTCCAGACGAGTGAGCGAGGACAGCAAATGTAGCAGCCTTCGGGCTGGAGCATTCTGGGAATGCTGAAGGAACAGCAGGAAGGATAATCCAGTTGCCTGGATGTTTTATTTAGTGTCAAGATAAGCACCTGAGTCCATCAGATCATTTGGGCATAATGGGACACAAGTGGGAGATAGGACGAGAGTCAAGGAAGGGAAGGCATCAGTGCGTTCGGGCCAGTTAATGCTGTGAGTGTAGGGGATTGTCCCAAAGAGAGACTTCTGGGAGACGGAGGCTGGGGAGCGGGATATTTTTGTAATAATTCCTGTCAGTCGTTCGTCAAGGTCTATTCCAAGAGGGCATTAATTTCTGGCATTTCCAACCAGCCTTGCTGTGGACAATCAGGTTCCACTGCAAGAAAAAGCCCTCAGGCAAAAAAAAAAAAAAAAAAAAAATCAAGGCCCTGGCATGTGGAGCTGGGCCGTGTATGTGCTGGAAAGTTCTGCAAGAGGCAGCAAGTGGAGAACCCAGAGCACGAAGAGGAGGAGCAGGAAATTAGGGCAGAAATGCTGGGGGAGTAGATGTCTGGGGTCTCGGGGAGGTCATCCCAAAGACTTTGGATTTTCCTCTGAATGAGATAAGAATCATTTCAATGGTTTTCAGCATAGGAATTATGTGATCTACATTTGAACAGGCTCACTCCGACTGCTTCATGGAAAATGTTTCTAGGGAGACAAAGACAGAAGGAAGGAAACCTTTTAGAAGACTGTTGCAACATTCCAACCGGGAGAAAGATGAAGAATATTCTAAAGGTTCATAGAATTTGCTAATAGACTGGATGAGGTTGGAGAAACAGGGAATTGTCAAGAATGACACCAAGATTTTTGGCCTGAGTAATTGGAAGAGTTAAAGTCCCGTTCGCTGAGATGAAGGAGATTTCAGGAGAAGCTAAGAGGAAGGCAGATTCCTGCAGGGAGAATTTGTGATTGCTTCTGCCAGGCTCCTAGATCAAGACCATTTAAAACAAGTTCCTGACTTGAGGGTTTTGTACCACACAGGAGAACAAAATGAATTTAAGAGTGAATTTAAGCATTAAACAATTCATGAATCAGGCAGCACTTGAAACCAAGTGAGGTTCAGGGAGCTGTGCATTAGCAGTGGAGCAGGAAGTTTTATAGGCTGAACTTGGAAGCAAGGTAAAGAATGACTTGATTGCCTACAGAAAGGCATTTGTTTGCCTTCTGTGGGTATGATCTGGTGAAAAGTCCCCAGTTAACGGATAGCTGGCAGTTTTGAGTTAAGTTTAATTTTTTGGTTTCCACTGGGCTTTAGTTTGCTTATGGAAACCCAAGGTGTTGGAGCCATCTCAGCCTAATGGCCTTCCAGCTACATTGAACAGTCTATGCCAGGGCTGCCTTTTTGCTTTTGGTCACAGCTTCTCTGTGGAGCTTTGTTTTCTACCTCCAGCTCTTCTCAGTGCCACAGAACTTTCCTTGTAATCCCCAGGAGGTGGAAAGGGCAGCGTTACTTCTGTTTCACCCTCACCTTGAGGGTGTGGCACTTGGCATCCAGCTTTACATCGACCTAGCTTGGGAGAGTCTGAGACGTCAAATTCTGTCCTCAGAACCATGTAAGTACTAAAAGGTCAACCAAGCCAAAGCTTACATTTTCTGTTTGTTAAAAAAAAACAAAAAAACAAAAAAACAAAAAAACAGAATAAAGCAGGTTCAGTGCCCTACTTAAATTCCTGGATTGACTTTCATTTAGATTTAAGAAGTTTTTTTTTTTTTTTTTTTTTTTTTTTATCCAGCATTTCTGATTATTTTCTGCGGGAAAACAGCCTTCCAAATTTCTAGACCCATCTTTTCTTTAAATGTGCCATTGATCTTTTAGTAAATGACAGTATTCCATTACTCTTTCTCTTCATAAAAAAAAAAAAAAATTTCCAAATCTACCCTGAATTATGGCAAGCCTAGGACGAAACAACATTGCGCTGCTATTTCCATGAATTACTATCAGACAAAAGTCAAGAGACATTAAGAAATACTCTATTTACATATAAATCCCCAGCAAGTCGAGCAGCTGGATACAAGAATAGTTAAGAGCTCAGATTCTGAAACAGATATTATGGACTCGTATTTTCACTCTACCATTTCTTTCTGTGTAATCTGGAAAAAGTTATTTAACCTCTCTAAATCTGTTTCCCCAGAGGAAATAGAGTTGTGAGACATAAATACAGCATGTAAATGACTACGCATTGTGCCCAGTGCATAGTAAGTACAGAAGCCACTGTATTAGCCACTGTATTACATTTCTATTGCTGTCATAACAAATTGTCACAATTTAGTGGCTTAAAACAACACAAACATACTTTTTACGACGTTCTCAACATTAATCTCCCCATCTCCAATTCCTTTTTGCCATATAAGTTAACATAGTCACAGGCTTCTGGGATCAAAATATGGATATTATTGGGAGGGGCATTATTCTGCCTACCACAGCCAGGATTATTAAATTTGCTGAGC
The DNA here is from genome assembly GCA_963574885.1 of Lepilemur ruficaudatus. NCBI lineage: Eukaryota > Metazoa > Chordata > Mammalia > Primates > Lepilemuridae > Lepilemur > Lepilemur ruficaudatus. Next base: position 35,091 of record CAUYRT010102202.1, read on the forward strand.
AAAAGGGCTGCAAACTTTAACTAACCGTAGCCCAGCATTCTAATATCTGAAAAACTAGCACCAAAAAAAAATCAGAAAAACCCACAAAAACCTCCAAAATGAGACTGTGGTCTTTAAGAAGAAAGAAGAAATGAACTTTGAACTTTGGTGGTGGTAGGGAGAAAATCTTAATTAAATTTTTTTAATCTCCATACTCCATTTATGTTGGGGTCACGAACATCCTTAGCTGTAGTGTGCACAGTTCTTTCTCTCTCATTTCTTCACTCAATTATCCCTCAGTCTCCATTAGTAAGTACTGTATGTTTTACAACAACTATTTGAATTTAATTTCAGTTATTAAATACATTCCCAAGAGGCTAATCACAAATAAAATGCAGATCTCAGTCTATGAGTGAATTTGTTTGCTCTATAGTAGATTGATTTGATCTATTCCCTTAAATTCCAATTTCATTAACATTTATACTTTGGTTGGATATTTTGATCATTTTATATGTTTCAAATTAAGTTTTAGTGGCATATAATAAAATAATGAATATTATAAAATTTCAGTGAGACCTTATGCTGAATAGGAGGTATGTAACCTGGAGTGGCCCGGGAGGAATAACACATTCTCCTTGGGTTTGTCTGTTTTTTTTTTTTTTTTCCCCCAAATCATCCATAATCTTCCACAAAATCTATTTGGAAATTAATTAACCCACAGAACATGGTAAGACATACAGCATTTGTCACCATGTCTCCCTGCAAGTGAAGTCACTGAGGGACAGCTTAGGGACCAAATTCCTTCTCATACTGTGAAGACAGCTGGGTATATTCAGGTCAACGCGGGGGTGGCAGGACAGTAGATTGCACTGCTACCTCTTGGGGGTGAGAAACTGAAAAATCTTTAATGCTAACAGCCTTTGAACTTTCACACTCTTAAATGTACTATTTTCAGAGCTAGAGCCCTCTCTGGTACCTTCTCCCTGGAAGGAAATGCACATACACGCACGCACGTGCACGTGCACACACAGTCTCCTCAGGTGTAAACCAGTGTGTAGTGAAGCCTCATGCTCTATGCTTACTCTTTCCTTTGATAATGACGTTGAGACAATGTGTCCTTTAAGTGCCTCATTTACATAATTATAAGTAGATATATAGACGCATTTTTGAAATACGTATATTCTCCCTTCTTGCACCTGTCTCTCTCTGAGATTGACATTGAAACAACTTAAAAATATTCTGTAAAGAGAAGAACGCTCATCTTGACGTTGTGTCACATGCTGAAACCTCAAATGTGCGAACCTCTTTGTGCTCCTACCCAGATCAGCAGACCTAAAATATTTTCCAACACCTGATTCAGGTACCAGGATGGAGGCTGACGGTATGGTATCATTTTTAAAACGTAAAAATTTAAAGATACAGGCCTGATGACATGAGTAGCGGCAGCACAGATTTTTTTTAAATAGGTGTGATGGTTATTTTTACCTGTCAACTGGACTGGATTAAAGGATACTCAGATAGCTGGTAAAGCCTTATTTCTGTGTGTGTGTGAGGGCACTTCCAGAGACAGTAGCATTTCAATCAGTAGACTCAGTAAAGAAGATCCACCCTCACCGCTGCTGGTGGGCACTGCCTAATTCATGGAGGGCCGGGATAGGACACAGAGGTGGAGGAAGGGTGAATGCACTCTCTCTTCTGAATGTAGAACATACATCTTCTCGGCCATTGGAGGGAGCTTCCTCATTTTTGCCTTTTGAAAGTCCTCAGGCTTGGGCAGAGAGTTACACCACTGGCTCCCCAGGTTCTCCAGCCTTTGGACTCAGCCCAAGTTACACTACCGCCTTTCTTTGTTCTCCAGCTTGCAAATGGCCCATACTGACCCTCCATAATCAAGTGACCCAATTTCCATAATAAATCCCTTCTTACATATATATCCTATTGGCTGCTTTTCTGCAGAACCCTGATATCATAGACTATTTTTAGCGTGGTTTTAGGTTCACAGCAAAATTGAGCAGAAGTACAGAGATTTTACGTGTACCCCGTGTCCCACCCATGCATTGCCTTCCTGTTATCGAAATCCCCGACCAGAGTGGTACATTTGTTACAACTGATTATCCTACACTAACACATCACTGTCACCCTGGGTCCATACTTTGCACAGGGCTTACGTGTGGTGTGGTATATTCTGTGGGTCCAGGCAAATGCATAATGACCATGCACCACCATTGTAGTGTCATACAAAGTATGTTACTGACCCCAAACTCTGCTGTGCTTCCAGTATTCATCCCTTTCTCCCCCTAACCCCTGGTAACCACTGATCATTTTATACCTCTATAGTTTTGCCTTTTACAGAATGTCAAATAGTTGGAAAGATACAGTTTGTATACTTCTCAGATTGGCTTGTTTTGATTAGTAATATGCATTTAACTTTCCTTCCTCCGTGCTTTCCATGGCTTGATAGATCATTTCTTTTTATCAATTAATAATATTCTATTGTCTGGATGTACCAGAGTTCTAAAGGAAAGACAGTTGATTGCTTCTAAGTTTTGGCAGTTATGAATAAAGATGCTATAAACATCCATGTATGGGTTTTTGTGTGAACCTAAGTTTTCAACTCCTTTGGGTAAATAGCAAGGAGCATGATTTCGGAAATATATGGTAAGAATGTGTTTAGTTTTGTAAGAATCTGTCAAACTATCAAAGTGGCTGTACCATTTTGCATTCCCATAAGTAATGAATGAGATTTCCTGTTGCTCCACATCCTCACCTGCATTTGTTATTGTCAGTGTTCTAGATTTTGGCCATTCTAACAGTAGTAGCATCTCATTGTTGTTTTAATTCAAATTTCCTTAATGACATATGATGTGAAGCATCTTTTCATATGGTTACTCTTCATCTTTGGTGAGTTGTCTGTTAATTTAGCCTAGTTTTTATTGGGTTATTTTCTTATTGTTGAGTTGTAAGAGTTCTTTGTATATTTTGGATAGCAGTCCTTTATCTGATGTGTCTTCTACAAATAGTTTCTTCCAGTCTGTGGCTCATCTTCTCATCCTCTTGACAGTGTTTTTCATAAAACAGAAATTTTTCATTTTAATGAAGTCCAGATGACCCTTTTGTTTCATGGATTATGCCTTTGGTATTGCATCTGAAAAGTCATCACCAAATCCAAGGTCATCTAGATTTTCTCCTATGTTATCTTCTAAGACTTTTATAGTTTTGTCTCTTATATTTAGGTATATGATCAATTTTGATTAACTTTTATGAAGGATGTAAGATCTGTGTCTAGATTCACTGATTTTTGCAAATGGATTCCTGTTATTACAGCACTATTTGTTGAAAAGACCATCTTTTCTCCATTGTATTGCTGTGGCATAGATTTTTCAATCCCCAGAATAATTCAATAAACAGAGAAACTAGATTAACAAAATAAAAACAAACAAAAATCATATTAAAACATCTACAACCAAATGAAGTGACTATATCCCACATATTGAAAAATATTTGGCTGGGCCAAACCACCAAGGACACCAATATCCACATAGTATAAAATTAAACATGTGGAATTGGAAAAAAGACTAAATGATATAAGAAGGCTCTGAGGGCCAGGAATTCCTGAAATCACTAACAGTATTATAGATTATGGTGAGCAAAAAAACATTCCTAGCAACAAAAAAGGCATATGTTGATTTGATATGCCTACAACACAAATAAAAACTATAATTCAATACTCAAATACAGCTAGAAGTAATTAAGAAGACTTAGGAAACCAATAGAAGCTATTAAAGGATAATATATTGCTGAATTAGAAAAACATAAGAATGACTGAACAACAGGAAAATAGGAAATATTGCTAACATCTCAAAAAAGAATAAGAAACAAAAGGAAAAAATCATTTCAGGAAAAAATTAGAAGGAACAAAACAGCCAAAGACAAGGGGGTAATATCACAAAGAAAACAGAAAATGAAAAGGCAGAAAATGGGCAAAAAAATTAAAAAATGACATTAAAAGGATTGAATATAAAGTGATACATATAAAAGTTATTCAAAGAAGATCTTACCTAGGTATAAGCATACACAGAATGCTTTCATTGCCCCCAAAAAAGAAACCTCATACCCATTAACAGGCATACCCTATTTCCCAGACAACCACTAATCTGCTTTCTCTAGGGATTTGCCTATTCCAGACCTTTTACATAAATGAAATCATACAGTATGTGGCCTTTTGTGTCTGGCTTCTTTCACTTAGCATAATGTTTTCAAGGTTCGTTTATGTGTAGCACGTCTCAGCACTTTATTAATTCTGAAGGCTGAATAATATTCCACTGTGTGGAGACCCCATATATTGTTTGTCTGTTCGCCAACTGATAGATGTTTAGGTTGTTCACATTTTCTGGCTGCTATGAACATTCATGTACAAATTTCTGTGTGAAGACATGTTTTCAGTTCTCTAGGGTATAGAGCTAGGACTGGTTTCACATTCTGAGGAACTGCCAAACTGCTCTCTAAAGCAGCTGTGCCATTGTAAGTTCCCCCAGCAGCCCACAAGGACTCAGTTTCTCTGCTTGCTGCTCAGCACTCACTGCACCTGGCTTTCTAATCACGGCCATCCTGGTGGGTTCAGATCCCCATTGCCCTGCTGGCTAATGATGAGAATCTTTTTAGTGTTTATTGACCATTTTTGTACCTTCTTTATAGAAATGTCTATTCAAACCCTTTGCCCATTTTCTAACTGGGTCGTTTGTCTTTATTATTGAGGTGTAAATGTTCCTCTCTATTCTCTATAGTAGTCTCCATCAATAATCTTTTAAGTCTTCTAATGAAAATAGTTGCTGAGATTTGTCGTATGTTTTTCTGTCTCGGTGGAGATGAGTTCTATTAAACTTCTTAATTATATTAAAGATTCCTTAATATTAAATTACACTTGCATCTTTTGAACAAACCAAAGGCATATTTTTCTCTTTTTTTCCTATGAATGTTAGATTTATTTTTTTTTAATTTCAGCATATTATGGCAGTACAAATGTTTAGGTTATGTATGTTTGCCCTTCCCCCCTTCCCCCCAAGTCGGACCTTCAAGCGTGTCCATCCCTCAGATGGTGTGCAACACACTCATTATGTATGTATATACCCATCCCCTCCTCCCCCCTCCCATCTGCCTGACGCCTGATAAATGTTATTCCTATATGTCCACTTAGGTGTTGATCAGTGAAACCAATTTGTTGATGAGTACATGTGGTGCTTGTTTTTCCATTCTTGTGATACTTCACTTAGTAGAATGGGCTCCAGCTCTATCCAGGAAAATACAAGAGGTGCTAGATCACCATTGTTTCTTATAGCTGAATAGTACTCCATGGTACACATATACCACATTTTATTAATCCATTCATATATTGATGGGCACTTGGGTTGTTTCCACATCTTTGCAATTGTGAATTGTGCTGCTATAAACATTCAAGTACAGATGTCTTTTTTATAGAATGTCTTTTGTTCTTTTGGGTAGATGCCCAGTAGTGGGATTGCTGGATGGATCAAATGGTAGGTCTTCTCTTAGTTCTTTGAGGAATCTCTATACTGTTTTCCATAGAGGTTGTACTAATTTGTAGTCCCACCAAGAGAGTATAAGCATTCCTTTCTCTCTGCATCCATGACAGCATCTCCTGTTTTCGGACTTTTTAGTAAAAGCCAAAGCCTTATTCAATAAATGGTGCTGGGAAAATTGGATAGCCACTTGTAGAAGAATGGAACAGGATCCATAATTCACTACTCACAAAAAATTAATTCAAGATGCATAAAAGACTTAAATATAAGGCATGAAACAATAAGAATTCTAGAAGATAATGTAGCAAAAACTCTTTTAGATATTGGCTTAAGCAAAGAATTTATGACTAAGACCACAATGGCAATCACAGCAACAACAAAAATAAATAAATGGGACTTGATTAAATTTAAAAAGCTTCTGCACAGCTAGGGAAATAATCAATAGAGCAAACAGAAAACCTACAGAATGGGAGAAAATATTCACAAGCTATACATCTGACAAAGGGCTGATAACCAGAATTTACAAAGAACTCAAGTAAATCAGCAAGAAAAAAACAAACAACCCCATTAAAAAGTGGGCAAAAGAAATGAAGACCAGCTTTACTAAAAAGATAGACAAATGGCCAATAAACATACGAAAAAATGCCCAACGTTACTAATCATCAGGGTAATGCAAATTAAAACCACAATGAGATATCACCTTACCCCAGTTAGAATGTGTCCTGTGTTGATGAATTTTCTAGATAGAACCTTGCCACTCAAAGAGTGGTCTATAGACCAGCATCACCATCACCTAGAATCCTATTAGAGACACAGACTCTTGAGCCAAACTGCAAGACCACCGAGACTCTGCATTTTAGCAGGATACTCAGATGGTTCATAAATGCACTGAAGTGTGAGAGGCACTGGTCTAGGACTTCAGTGCCATAACTTCATATGTAATAAAGATACCAAACTTTGGTATTCAGTTCATGCTTTAAATTGGAATGTCTCTAGTGATTTCAGCATTAAATACCCTTTTGGGTTGTTGTTTTTAGATAGGTACTATTTATTCTGTTAAGAAAGAACCTTTTGATTTGAGGATAATGAGAATATTTTATTGTTCTATCTTGTTCTTCCCAAGAATAACTGTTGGATCTGGGTTTTGGCTCACATTCTACTAATTACTAATTGTGTAATCTTGGATAAATTTATTAACCCCATTGTCTCTGTTTTCTCCTCTGTAATATAGAGATCAAAATAGTATCTATCATATCAGGTAATTTTGATGATATAATGAGAATAATGCTTTTAAAGCATTTATTAAAAACTCACTAAGTAAAATATTAATTATTACTATAAGATTATTTAAGCAGTAAATCACATAATGTACACTTTAACATTTACAGATTCATTTTTGGGTTCTTTCAATATTTTCTTATTTCATCTTGTTCCTTTTTATCGTTCACTTCATCATCTCATCTCTTCTCCTTACAGCTTTGTTAATATTGAGACCAGTGATCTAGTCCTGGTCATTTTGGGGACATGAAGCAGAGATCTTCTACATTGCTTATTTGTTTCTTTTAAAAAGTGTTTTCAGAGGCACATGTATTCTCTGACACTTTGTGATGCAGTATCCCTCCTCCCATTCACCTGCTTGCCTGTTAGGAGTTGGAACCTTTGCTTTGGTGTAGAGCTGAAGGCACAAATTGGCAACCACTGGACTTGTCTAGCCTCAGACTTCATTTACTACCATCATTTATTTTACTCAAATGCTAACTTTCTTTGTATCAGCAAATGCCAATTTAATTATGTTCTATAGAAGCCCCCGACCTTTTTGGCACCAGGGACTGGTTTCATGGAAGACAATTTTTCCATGGGATTAGGAGCTCAGGCAGTGATGCAAGCAATGGGGAGCGGCTGTAAAAACAGATGAAGCTTCACTCCCACACCTGCCGCTCCCTCCTGCTGTGCGTTCGCTCCTCCCCAAGTTTCATGGGAAACAATTTTTCCATGGAAGAGGTGGTGGGGTGGGGCCAGCGTGGCTCTGTGACCTGGTCCCTTTGTTAAGGCTGCTGACCCCGGGGCTTGGAGACCGCAGTCACAGTGACCCATGTAAATTTAGTGGAGTTATGAATAAACTAACTTCCACCAAACTTCACAAATGTATGTCAGAACATGATGAAAAAGTTACTTTTCCCTGAGAAAGCAAATCTGTTACCTCCCTTTACCATTAGCTTCCTCAGTCTAAATTTCTTTCTCAGTTTTGAGTATAATCCTGAAATGGAGAGAAAAGTGAAATCACCATATTTCATTTTCTGAAGTGTGAGATTGTGCAAATCCTGGAATGAGGTTGAACATCTGAAATATCACACTGCAATTGTGGCTGGCCTTTGCTTTTTGCTCCTCAGTGACATGTGGCCTAAGACTTGGTTTTGAGTCTTACAATTTTACTTTCTTACTTAGAGTAGCTGTTTGCTAAATATAAATCTTGGAGATGGAGGCTGTGCTACAATCCTATTTGTGGGATTTCTATGTCCACTTTACTTTTTTTGGCTGACTTCTGTTTCAGGGATTTTTTTTTTTCCTTCTGATCTCAAGGGATTTTCCTCTTGTCAAAAAACAAAATTCTAACTTTTCACATATAAATAAAATAACACAAGCTCTATAACACAAAGAGAATCATAATGCTTTGCAGAGTATAGACATAATCTTTCTTACAGGAAAAAATTCCTTTCAGATGTGACCAAAATCGGAAGCATATTCCCCTTTGTCAGATTACACTGGCTTACTGGATGCTTGAGAAGCAGGCTTCAGGATATCTCAAGTTTAAGCAGCGGAGCAAACAGCAAGCTCAGGGACGGGGCATGCGCAGTGACTATGGTTACTGCTTCCTGGGTGAGTTTTAGAAACTCACGAACAACTGGAAGTCTGAAGTGCCCATAGAGACTAAGCCCCATCTTCCAGATGGAAGAACTGAGACCCAGAAAAGCTGGAGGACTTGTCCAATCCCCTGGGGCCAGAACAGAGGTCTCTGTGATCTTATTGCAGGGTTTCTTACACTAAAACATTCTACTTCCCACATTTCTAATTTATGCCTTTTTAAAGGTCTTTTATCAAAAAGAAAATAGCATTAAAACCAAGTCAGGAGGCTAGCGATTAGAATATTCACATTTATTTTCCCACTTGATATGACACTTCAGGGCAATAGTGATGTTTAAGCAAAAGCAAAATTATCCATGGGATATAAAAAATCATACATCTGTTTGCATTTTCGCATGGGATAAGTGGGATCTTGTGATTATAGGAATAACCATAAAATAAAAATCTTGCTGAGTTTGGTCTAGCTCACCTAGATGCAGTGATACAAGTACAAATGCTTAATTATTACGGCTTATAATAGCTATTATTTTCATATTTATAAGTGTGTTATTTAAATATATGCATATTCACTAATGAATGTGGTATAATCTTGAACTTTATTAAGACAGCCCCTATCCGATGTCACTAACTAGAGCACTCTTGTCAGAACTCTACATAAGAATTAGCAAACTCTTATTACAAGTCGTACACCAGTAAAACCCAATATGCAAAAATGTTCTAATGAAATTCTGTCAAGAAACAGATGGGTAGCTATCTGTAAAATTCAGAATAAAAATAATTTCATATGTGCTGAATATTTGGTCATCACCTCTGTCTCACTCAAAAAGTTTGCCCTCATTTAATGAAGTTAGCATTCCATCCACAGATGCTCAGGTAGATCTCTGAGTTACAATACTAGATACTGTATGAATTATATTTTTCATTTGTGAAAGATGTTGAAATTGGAATATTCTGTGATTTGTTTCCAGAGGGTGTTGAAACACAATCATATCCTGTAACTTTAAGAACATATTCCTGGCAAAACCTTGAAAGTCAGTGTCAGCTATATGTCCTTTGGGCATTTGCCCATTGGAAATACTTAAAAAATTATTATTTGTTTGACTTATGCATGTGGTTTATACTAAAAATAGTAATAGCCAAAATAGCTAGTAGAAATAATGTGTTATATAAGTAGATATGTTTGCAAAAACAAAATCATTCTTTATAATAAATTAAAAAACAGACATGGAAAAATTTCTGTTTGTTTAGTATATATTCTTAAGTATCTATTCAACAGTGTATTCAAATGCATAAAATAGACCTTATAAAGACCATTAAAATTGTTTTAATGGTTTGTATGTATAATTTTATTTTGTCTATTAAAAATTAAAACATTTCTGATATAAGGATGTTTTTGCAACCTTAATGGAATAATAGTAGTAAGGAATAATATTGTACCCAATTAATAATTGATCTAGCATTTAAATTATTAGATTTAATTTTAGAAATCAACATTATTTTAGATAAACTTTGACTTCTTGCTTTTGAATAAATTGTATCAAAGACTTGATAAATACAGAAGCAGAGCAAACTGAAAATGGTGTTAGCAAGAAACCTTGGCAGCGAACCTCAATTCTCACTTGTTAAGTGCTTTGAGCATCATAGCCAATAATACCCATCTAAAATCTAACTAACTTGGAATAGACTCCAATAGATTACTTAGGCATGAAAATATTTTCCCCTGAATGTGTTGTCTAGTTACCCTGCCAGCATCTCATCAAAGCATGCTAGTGAGGTGTCATGGTGTGCAGTAGTTGCTATGGCTGAACTCTGCTCACCTTTGCTGCTGAGTAACAACCATTGCCTGGAAACACAATGTGGACCGTTACAAGGTTGAAGTTATGAGCTTCCCCAGTGACATCTTATCCCTGCAAAACTAAACAAACACCTAATTTTCAATGCTCTCCAAAATTAATAGCTGTGATTGTCTATCGCTGATGTGACAGGTCTTAGAACTGAAAAATTGTTATCAATCCCATACTAATAATGGAAATTATTCTTAAGAAATTTAGGTCATGCAGTAGGTGTGAGCAGTACAATTGCTCCTTATCTAAGACGAGACATGTGTTACTACTAGGGCTATATCCTCTTTTCACACACAATCATTAAAGATAATTCAGCCAGCTACACTATTTAATGTTAACTATTAACAAGTTGTTCCTTAAAATAAAATAATTTCTCAGGGGAAAAAAATGCCTTAATATGTACTCTATAAACTTGGAATAATCAGAAAGAAAGTTAGTAAGTGAATATTATTTTATTCTTTAATATTGTAGAGGCTAATCACATTCAGTTATTTTCTTCCATTTTTCTTCTATATTTTAAGTGAAAAAATATACTTGGACTGTGGTGACTTGGGGAGGGGAAAGAATGTTATGAAATTTCACTCAGACCAAAGATGAATGCCTACTCTATCCATTGTATATTTTCCTCATTTTTGTCTACTTATTTTTGTCTGGCATATGTTCTTAGACTGCCAGTAAAATTATCATAAATTTCCCATGATACAGGCACACATTTGGGACATTTGCAGATATTCAATCACAGCACATCTAAGAGCAAGCTTTTGTATTTGAAGATAACACTATGGACGCACAGCCTTCTCAACTCTAAAGAAGCCAAAGTCTTGTTACAAAACGATTTCTTTACTTTTCAATTCAGTTGTTACCCTAATTATTATTGGCCTTTAATTCTTTTATAGTCATCAGAATTTTTTAGATTATCTCCTCCAAATTTCTATATTTCTATCATAGCATTTAGGGAACTAAAATACTTCTCAGACAAACTACTGAGCCTCTCCACAAAAGCACCACGTGGTGGAGGACAGTCTTCATCTTACCTGACTCTGCCCATCCGAGCCAAGAGCTTGGCAACTAGTAGGCGCTGGGATAATCATTGTTGGACTAAGTATAACCACATAAGGTGACAACAGACTTTTACAGGTCTGCATCAAAGATCTCACCTGCAGCGCTGACTCTGGTTTTCATAGAATCTGTGAGGACAATGGGAATGGGGATGAGACCATAGTGTCCATGAAGAAATGTGGGACGGGGGAGAGTGGAAATTAGCATGCGTTTTGACCCTCTGTTTTTTCACAGGTGAAATCTTCTGAAAGCAGACCTTCACGGTAACACCGAACAAAAACTGAAAGGAGGTGAACACCCAGGACGCTCGCGGATGTAGCGCGACTGGTGATGCAGAACCGGGGCCACGCGACACAGCAGGCGGCTTCAGACCAGCACGTGTTGGTAGAGGGGCTGAATACCTTAGATCATTTTTCAGTGCTGGCTGGCGACAGTAGACCTCTGCTTCTTTTGCTCCCTCACCCAAATCAGGAGTTCCATTCCAGCCCTAGACGTGGGTCCTTTTAAGAAGATGGAGCTATTGTACTCGCCATCAAATTGGTACTGACTAATTAGCACTACAGTGCTCAAATGGTGGTGGTGTCCAACAAAAATTTTTAAATTTGTATGATTGAAAAGCCACAATGGTCATTTCCCCTGAATTCTGGTAGTCTGCCTCAGGATGCAGGTAGTCTGCCAAACTTTCATGTTTAAAAAGGTGGAAGTATATTCCTTCTAAAAGAGTAAAGCTCTAAGATATTAGTT